>CAUYQG010121446.1:0-53964 GCA_963574415.1 Tarsius wallacei | reverse complement strand
TTTCTCTTTCTTTCTCTCTCTTTCTTTCTCTCTATATCTATCTCTTCTGCAGAATCAGCTCCTGCACTAGACGGGAGTCCAGTGTATCGGCTCCTGCACTAGACAGGAGTCTAATCTCTTTGTTCCCCAGGAATAATCGCCGACACCACCACACCTTTCCAGGAACACTCTAAATCTCTACGCGGGGGCTGGTCCCCCGCAGAAGGCTGAGGTGGAAGGATCACCTGAGCCCAGTAGGTCGAGGCTGCTGGCCATGAGTGTGCCCCTGCACTCCAGCCTGGGGAACAGAGTGGGATTCCGGCTCAAAAAAAGAAAATGGAAAGGTTTGACAAGAGTGGATAAATATTTGATAAATTTCTTAATGTGCTAAGAAATTAAGAAGGCAAATAAAATTATTCTGAAATAACATTCAGGGCCCTGTTGAACTGGTTGTGGGCTAACCTGAACACATATGTGTAAGGTCAGAATGGTTGGATTAATTTACACTTGGTTAGTTAGTTTTTTATATTGCTCCATAACAAGTTACCACAATTATAGAAGCCTAAACACACATTTATCATTTCACAAGTTTTGTAGATCTGAATTCCAGATATGGCCTAGCTAAGTCTTCTGTTTTAGGGTCTCTCAAGGTGCGATCAAAGTACCAGCCAGAACTGACATCTTATCTGAAGAATTGGCCAGGGAAGGATCTCCTTCCAAGTGCACATGGCTGTTGGCAGGATTCAGTTCTTCAAGGGCTATTGGACTGAAGGCCTCAATTTCAAGCTGGCTATTGACCAGCGGATGCCCCCTCAGTTCTGGCCATGTGGGCTTCCTCAGTGTGGCAGCTTGCTTCATCAAAGCCAGCAAGGGAGAAAACCTGCCAGCCAAATGGAAGTCACAGTCTTATCTAGCCTAACTGTAGAAGTGACAGCCCATCAACTTTACCATGTGTGATAGGTTAGAAGCAAGTCACTAGACCAGCCCAAACTCAAGGTCATGAATATCAGGAACCCAGAATCATAAAAATAAAAAAATTAAAAAAAATATATATATATATATACATATACATGTATATATATATATGAATCTGTCTGTCACACCTGGTAACTTCCATAGGTATTTCCTAAATATTGAATGGATCATGTTCCAAAAATGTATTTCTTGCTAAGAAATAAGAACTAAGTCTGATTTTCTTGTAGGCACAATGGAGTTAGGTTCCTGACCTCACCTCCCAGGTAATGCTCCTTTTACCCAAAATATACCAGGTATCATGCTAACCAAACTACTTTAAAAAACACTTATTTATTCTGATTTTATTCTATCAGAATATGTTTTCCAAATTTAAGGTTGGGATCCTGAAATAAATTCCCCAGCTAAAGGACCTTCAACATAGCCATGCAGGGAAGTTGGGAGTTCTATCCCTCTGCCATTAGTAACTCATTAACTATTACACACTCTACATATGAACAGATTATTCCCAAACAAGTTTTAATGTTGCATTCACTGTGTAGTTATTTTATGGAGTCCTCGATATTTCCACTCAAAATCTAAATGTTTCAACAGGGATAGTTAATCATTTTCAAAGTCTTTAGAATGTATAATTCAAGAAACCACTTCAAACAGTTTTTAAATTCTTAAAACTAAACAAAAACTTCTACTCCAACAACACTGAATCTCCTATCCTGGAGTTACTCATCCTGGTTGTTTACATTAAATCTCGTGGGTTAGTAAAAAATGCCACCTCCTCTCCCTACAGCTCAGTGTGAAAGACTCTCCCTGTTAGGCTGGCAGCAGAAATTCTTTTGAATTTTTAGATTCATCAAAGACTGACCCTTTCACTTTTTGAAGTCTTTCCTTGCTTCCTAACTATTGGGGAGTGCTTTGAACTCAGCTCCCACTGACCCTGTTTCCTCTTCAAAGACTTGCTCCCTTCTGGGCAGGGAGAAAGTGCCTTTTGAAAGTGGTGGGTTCCTGCCCTCCGTGTGCTGTTAGAGTACACACCAATAAACAAAAATAAAAATAAGCAGCGGTAGCAGTTCTTAGTAATTTCAGAGGAATCTGGGGAAAATGTGGAAACCAAAGGAAATCCACTTTGCGAGTATCTGTATAATCTACTGTGATGCTTCCTAATCTACTATGCAGTATTCACTTTGCACTTAGAAGAAAGGGTGCTTAGCATGCCTGATTCTCAGTTGAACTGCAGCTTTCTATAATTTGCAGTAAGCAGAGAGTGGCATCTAAAGTGGCCCCTGCTCGGGTGGACATTTTGGTCCAGGTGGGCATCCTAGAGGCATCATGGGAAGTTTCAAACAATTTAAGTTATTTAAGTGAGACTCTTCCTCAGGCACTTGAACAGTTAGACCCCATGATGTGGCAAAGTCCTAGACATCCTGGTGGTGTTTCTGCTTTACTTTATCTGTAAACACAACCTGAAGTAAAAACTCTCTTTTTTTCTTTCCTCCTTTCTTTTAGATATTGACTCATGGACTATTGAGTTGATTCTGTTTTTGTTTTCAGTTTAAGTTGCTACCAGAGATATGTACAATTTTAGCCCTGATGAAGTGTTTTTGTTTGATTTTTCTAAGGAAGATATTACTAGAGTTGTTGGCATGCCTTGTGAGTCACTTAAAAGTAGGTGTTCTCACTCTAGAAGTTTCTGATTCTATGATCTTAGGCGAACTATCAAACAAGAATATCAGCCAGTGTGACTGTGTAGAGTAGATCTTTACATTGCTTCATAATACAGAACAGTTCATGTATGGAGCGTCTGAGTCTGCAATTAACAACAGCAACTGAACCACGCTTTCCTCCATCTATGAAGATGGTCCTTCCATTCTTGGGGTATATTATTCTGCCAAGTTGCCACAACGAAATACCATGAACTAGGTGGCTTAAACAACAGAATTTTATTTTTCCACAGTTTTAGAAGCTAGAAGTCCAAGATCAATGTGTTGGCAGGTTTTTTTTTTTTCCTCCTGAGACCTCTCCTTGCCTTGCAGATGACCACCACATGGCCTTTTCTCTGTGCACACATGCCCCTGGTGTCTCTTCCTCTTCTTATGTTTACCATTTCTATTGGATCAGGGCTTTACCCTCGTGACCTTATTTAACCTTAATTGGCCTTTTTTTAAAAAGGCCCCATCTCCAAATTCAGTTTGATAGGTAGAGCTTCAGTGTAGGAATTTTGGGGAACACAATTCAGTTTATAACATGGGGTTACCCACAATATCCATGAATGGATTGGAGGGCATAAATAGTTTCTGAAAATGTGTGTGTGAGACTGTATGTGTATGTAGATTTTTCTGGAGAGAGTGTTCACACCTTTTATGGAAATTTCAAAGGATTTTAAAAGATAGAGCATATAAGTTTATACCAACTTTTAAAAATTATTTTTCTAGGTGTGATGCTATGTGCTGATCCTTTCACAATGATTCTATGATCCCATTAACCCTGTTACTCTCTCCATTTTGAGATATTCTGTTTAGTTGCAAATCATTAATCTTTCAAAATATTAAGGAATAGTTGGAGAACATATTTTTTTTATCCTGCTTAGATGACTAAAATGATGACATTGTATTGGAATCTTCGCATGTAAATGGTGGTTTAGATGCTTGAGCAAATATATAAAGTTTTATAAATCAAATAAATATCTGTGCTAGTTAAAGAGAATGGAAATTAAAAAAACAACTAGGAATTTAAAACATAGTAAAGTGTTTAAAAATAAATAAGAATGAATAGAAGTAAACTTCCCAATATAGAGAGTATTTATGGCTATACCATGTTTTTATGAATGAAAACAAGTGGCTGGGAAATGGACACTGTGATAAAAATTTAAAGAAAATTGGGGTGTTTTTAAATAGACAAAAAAGATAAATGATACTTAAAAACTCACCTCCATCCATTGTTTTCACTCCTTCCCTTATAAGTCTAGTTTTGTTTAGATCATATCCTATGCTGATTTTTGGGGCTACCATTTTTATTGTATAGTTGTGTTACTGACTTCTTAAACTAAGTGTTGGCTTTCTACTTGCCATCAATATATTTCATTTTGGCAGGTTTAGACATTTTTCTTGCACAGTGATTTTCAAATTTTATCTTTAGTTATTACACCCTAAATTCAAACAAAATCATCCATGGATGCCAAGCAAATAAAAATGGAACTGTTACAGCTGAAATAGAGTGTAAAAGGGTCCTGCTGAAATAATCATATCAATATGGCATTTCCCTAATCCGAAATATACTCTTTCTGGAATCTCCCACTCCATCAGGAGTTTGTAGCAGGTTCTTGTTTTCTTTGTGTAGCACTCTCTATATGTTGCTATATCAAAAGAAAAAAAAAGTGTTCTTATTTTTTTTAAAAAAAGCAGCAAAATTAGCTAGGACGTATTAGTTTTTTCTAACTATAACCTCTTGTAAAAATGTCAGTTGGGGATGGGAAAATTAAGACAATGCTCAACATCCCTTTCTTCATTTTATGACAGTGGTGAGGAAAAGACTGGAAATCTTAAAATGCTATAATTGGCTTTGGAAACATGTTTAACCTTTGGCCTCATTTGCCCCTAAAGCATACAGCTAGAGTCACAGAACCTACATGTTTAAGACATCTTATGTCTTTCCAGTGAATGGCTATTTTTGAAAGAATCATTTCAAAGCCCTCGTGTCATTTTTGCTAAAGTCACTGTGTCAATTGCAAAGGCAGCTGGCAGCTCACACTGCCTTAGTCCGTGCCTGATGGCTTTCAGGGAGTGCTCCAAGATCCTGGGGTCCCATCCGTTCCTGGAGTCAAGAACACCTGAATCACTAAAATAAGCTGAAGTTTGAAATGTGTTGTTTATTATGCAGAGCAATTTTGAATATTTCCAGTTAACTTTGTAAAAATATATAGATATATATTCGCTGACCTCCCCAAAGAATTGAGTAAACCTTTAAAAATCAAATTAAACATCTGAAATTAGTACAAATAAAACACTTGTAAATCTCTAGGGTTTTTAGTGGAAATACACACTGAGTTTCTGAATGTATATATGTGCTTAAACTGTTACAGTTGAACATTTATATTTTTATAAAAGGCTTTATGTGCTTTTTTTGGTTTCTTATTTGTTTCATTTGGTTTGGTTTGAGGGTTTTGTTTTTCATTCTCACAATATTTCCAACTCTAATGGCTTAGCAAAGAAATCAAGTTGCCATGTTTTATGTTATTTGCCCAAGGTCATGCAGTTTTGGAGGAGAAGGAGAGGGCATGTTAATCTGCTACTTTAATTGCCAACATACCAACATTGGTCTTGGGTTATCTGTTAGGTTCTGTGTGCTGTGCTAAGTGTCTTGGAGACAGAAGTATAAGTCATGGCCCCTCTCTCACACATGCATTCCCTTTCAGTTGCACATGGGCCAAGATAACCTCTTCCTTAGTTCTAATTCTCACTTGTTCCCAATAATATCTGTGGAAGATGGAGACAGTTCTAAGCATGTGCTTTGGTGAGAGGCTGAGATTCCCCCTAGGTCTTTCTGCCAACCCTCAGGTTGCACATATCCCTGGGCAGTGGGCGGTGCTTTTTCTAATAGGGATTTCAAAGTTGAAGAGGGAGGGAAGGGAATGGAAAGTAATAACTATTGAATGCCTGTTATGTCAAGCTGTGGGTTTACATAATTTAATCCTAATAACAATCCCATGAGACTAGTATTTAGCATTTAACAGATATCTTCATTTAATAGAAACCCCATTTAACAGAACTCCCATTTAACAGATAAGGAAACCAAAAATCAGAAAAGCCAAATCAATGTCCAAGGTCCTCTGTTTAAATCCATGGTATCAACAGCATTTGAATCTAAGTTTCTGTAAAAGACAAAGACCAGATGTTTCCCACTAGACTGAATCATTTCTATACAAATGCTATAGAAGAACACCCTCAATGTCCTCATCATTAAAATAGACAAAGTCTTCCACCTTGTTTAATCTATCATTAAATGGGAGAGTATTGAACATGACTGAAAAAATTCAAAAGAGCTTGTGTTCATTCAGCCTCTTCATGAATTGTGAACAATCAACAATGTATTATGACTCAAATCATCGATAGAATTAATGTTGGTACTGACTCAGCAATACTGAATGGCATGTCATCCCAGGGCAATGATTTCAGTCACTACTAACATTGAAGAGAGCAATATCTTCCATTCTCACCCATACTCTTTTACAAAACTCATACAACCTTTGTCTAAAAATTTTTCTTCTCACAAATGCTTGTTACCCTGTGTCCTCTACCATCTTATGAAGGTATTTTGTAAGCTTGACTGGAAGAGAGATTCAAAAAAGCCCATGTAAGTAGAACAGAGGAAGAAATCAGGAAAGCAGCTGGCACAGCCAAGGCAAAGAGACATTTTTGGAGAGTATAAATGAAAGCTTAAATTTAAAACAACTTGAGAAACAATTGGGGGAAAAAGTATTAAATTCTAAACCCAAGAGTTAAGATTGGGTGATGTGGGCTAGCAGGATCTACTGCACTTGTGTTTTCTCTCTCCATCATCTACTAAAACAGGTTTTGTCAAGGTCTCTGTTGGCATCTGCTATGGTTTGAATGTGGTTTGTTCTCACCAAAACTCCTATTGAAATTTTATCCCTAGGGTGGCAGTGTTGGAAGGTATTTGGATTATGGGGGAAGATGTCTCATGAATAGATTGATGCTCTCTCCCAAGAATGGAGTAGTTCCTGTGAGAACATATTATTTAAAAGAGTTTGACTTCCTCAGTTTCTTTTTCTTGCTTCCTCTCTCACCTTGTGATCTCTGCACATCCCTGCTTCCCTTTCTGCTTTCTGCTATGAGTGGAAGCAGCATGAGGCCTTTGCCATATGGAGCTGCTCAGTCATGGACTTTTTAGCCTCCGGAATCATAAACCAAACATCCCCTTCTTCTTTATAAATTATCCAGCTTCAGGTGGTCTGTTACAGCTACACAAAATGGGCTAAGACAACCTACATTTGCCAGAACATCAATAGACATTTTTCAGTTCTCATTTTGCCTTCTCAGCAGCATTAAATGCCATAGATCAGCAGTCCCCAACCTTTTTGACATCAGGGACTAGTTTCATGGAAGATAATTTGTCCACAAACTGGGGGAAGGAAGGAATGGTTTGGGGATGATTCAAGCTCATAATGTTTACTGGGCACTTTATTTCTACTATTATTACATTGTAATATACAAGGAAATAATTATACAACTCACCATTAAAAAAAAGAGATATGGGTGGAATTGGTAAATAAAATAATAGGCAGACCATGTGTGAACAAAAATAAGAGCTGAATTCTGACTAAAGCCTGTCACCAGATACAGCTGTACAATTGAAGTCACCAACTTACTTGTCACTCACTTACAGAGTTTTGATATGAGTCTGTAAGCAATCGATTTATTATGGTCTCTGTGCAATCAAACCTCATTGCTAATGTAAATCTGTATTTGCAGCAGCTCCCCAGTGCAAACATCACCACCTCAGCTCCAAGATCACCAGGCATTAGATTTTCATAAGGAGTGCACAACCTAGATCCCTCACATGTGCAGTTCACAGTAGGGTTCATGCTCCTATGAGAATCTAATGCTGGGGCCGATCTGACAGCTGACAGAGTTCAGGCGGCAATGTAAGTGATGGAGAGCAGCTACAAATACAGATGATGCTTTGCTCACTTGTCTACCACTCACCTCCTGCTGTGTGGCCCAGTTCCTAACAGGCCATGGACCCCTGCCATAGACTACTCCCTCTTTTTGTCTTCCTCCTCTTGCTTCCTTGGCACTACACTTTCTGGCTTTTCTTTCATCTCTATAGCTACTTTCTCTACTATGCATTGCAGGCTTATCATCTACCATCAGCCATTAAGCATAGAGTTTCTCAATGTTTATTTGTAGGCCCACTGCTAGTGTTAATTAATATATACTTTTCTCCTAAACAAATATTTCCACACCTACAGCTGTATTTGTCACCTAGCTAAGGTTTCTTTCCCAAACTCCATTTCCACATGATTTTGAGTATCATAAAGGTTTCTCACTTCTATCATACTTATAATCAAAATTGGGAATGTATCCCCTAAACCTGGCACACTCCTAGTGTTCTCTGTCCAGTTTTACCAGCCAAAAACCCAAAGGAAAGTCAGGAATGACTCCCGATGTCTCATCTGAGCAATTGGTTGGATAGTGGATAGGGAACACTAGAAGACCAGTGACAGCACGGTAGCTGATCAGAAATTTAGTTTTGGACTTATTGCATTGCATTCGAGTTGCCTAAAATTTCAGTACACAAGATTTTGGTATAATGACCTGGAGGCCAAGTGAAACATTTCTGTAGAGTATGGGGGCTAATAGTTGTATAGAAGAGAAGAGAAATAAAGACAATGAGTGTCTCCTATACCTCTGCCATTCCACCCCATTATTGCAGCTCAATATACTCAGTTGTGTTCAGTGTATATTAAATAGCTGGAATTTATTCCTATGCTCTGCTTTCTTTTGGGAGTCAATAAACCTTATCCATTCATTCATTATCTATGATCACAGATTCCCTGTATGGGCCAGTTAAGTCTACTCTATTCTAACATCACTCAGAAATTTTTGAGATGCTGTGGTCACAAGGAAGAATCAGGGAAAGATTATAGCTTGAGCAATAAAAACGATGATAACACATGTTTATCGGGCACTTACTCTGTGCCAGGTATGATGATGAATGCTTTATATACATTGCCTGATTTGCCATTAAGTAGTTATCCTTTTTTAAGCCCTTTTACAACTGTGTGAACTGAGGCTTAAATAAGTTAAGTATATGCGCCAAGACCACAAAGCTAGTAAGTACAAATCTGTAATTCCAACCCAGGTCTGACTTCACAGACCTTCTCTTAACCAAAGAGCATTCATCTACACCAGCAAAAGCTTTCAATTCACACATCAGTATATTTTTCTTAGAGAAGCCTGATGTTGCCCCAATACTTTTCTTTGCTCATTGAAATTAACAAACAAGTAAAAAGAATTTTTCTGTATTTGATTTCATCTATTTAGCTGAAGGGAGGAGGAGAAGAAATTAAAAGTAAGGAGTGTCCCAGAGTTTCAAACATACAAGCAAACAGCCTGGTGATGTCTTGAGTTGTAACCCACAGATGTCTGATGTT
The DNA here is from genome assembly GCA_963574415.1 of Tarsius wallacei. Classification (NCBI taxonomy): domain Eukaryota; kingdom Metazoa; phylum Chordata; class Mammalia; order Primates; family Tarsiidae; genus Tarsius; species Tarsius wallacei. The sequence continues at coordinate 44,843 of CAUYQG010121446.1, read as the reverse complement.
CTAGAGGAACAGGGAAGGAAAAGGAAAACATTGGTAACTCCTCAGTGTTGGGATTTGGGGGAGGCGTGAGAATATTGGTGGCCTTGGCCTGAACTGGTAAAAGCTTCCCCTTGAAAGTAGCTTTGGTTAAATGTCAGAATTTATATGGCAAAAAGTACAATTATCAAAAAACATATATAAGTTATAGTTCTTACCTTTCCTCCATGCAAAATGTTTGCTTAATGCTTGAGTCTAAAGTTTTTCAACACACCTGGAGAAATTGAGTCATCACCAAACTTCCCCCACCCCCGCCAATGGGTTGAGTTCACAAAGATGACAAGTCAGAGGAAACTTCATTGACATAAAAAGTTACCATTGCCTCACAAGAAGAAAAGAACACACAATACCTCTAAACAAACAACTCTAACTTTGCAATGATTTAAGGTGTTTCTCGAGGTTCTTTTCCCTCATTGACTTTAGCGCATTAAATTTAAGTTGGCTGATAATCCTTGGACTCTGGAAAAAGCAAATGGTTAGTTTATGGCAATTTCTTTTAATGATTATCTTTCAGAAAACATATGAGTTATGAGAGAGAGTATCTAACTTATCCTGCTGTTGATAAATAGAATTGGATGACATGTTCAAGGTGTTGCTGCTAAGAAGCTTTCAGCAATTGCTACAGCTCAGCTAGGGAAGTTCGGTGAAATAAATAACAGAGAACAGTCTAAGAATTTCAAAGAGGAAGTGTTTTCATAATATTGCTTAGCAAAAACATCTTTATATTAAATCCACTTGTAAATTTAAACTGTACCAGGGGAAAGTAAATGGGCTTACATAATGTAAGTAGCATAAGAAATATGAAATATTTCATGTTGCTAAAACAGGGTGACATCATTTCCAAAGTACTTTTTTCCTCTAGAAAATTGAAGGCTCCGTCCGCAAGTAAGAGGTAGAAAGAATTGTTTGCTGTGGGCGAAACTCTAACATACTCACAGCTCTGCCTTATGTTTATGGTGCAGCTGGAAAACAAGAATGGTCCTATTTTAACTCACCATTTTTTCAAGATGCAAAGCAAAAAGGGGAACAGGGGTAAAGAAAATAAAGAAATTCTGAGAAGCCTTGGTCTTCAAATGAAGAAAACTGCTACCGAGGGTCACATTCACTTACTACTTGATAAATATGGATTTTAAGAAACAGGGATTCTTACAGATTTTTTAAGTGGTGAAAGGGATTTTGCACATGAGAAAAAGGAGCCAATATGTACCAAAACATAACTAAAAATTGAAGATTCATTTTTTTAAAAAGTTGGGGGAGGAGGTTTACAATTTAGCAAGTGGAAGATCTTCAAAAGACTTACCATCTCCATGAGAGTTTCCCAGAGGGCCAATCCAGTCACAGAAAATCATTAGGGGGATCAGAGATGAATCATGCAATTTACACTTTTCTGCATAAACACTGTGGCCAGTTTTTCAAAAGTTCTCAGTATGCATTGCCACTGCAATCCTTTCTAATTTTCTTCCCTTTTACACTCCTCCTTAAGCAAATCTGCATAGCTAACCTGAGATATTATTCATCAGATTAACACCACAGATGAGCAGGTTGACAGGGAAAGCCACAAGGAGTATTTGTTAGGGCGCTTATGTCCCAGCCGACCGACTTGAAAGCTTGGAATGACTATCTTGGTTATGAATGTATATAAGGAAAATCAGATGAGTTTATCATTCTCACTCAGCCCAATTGTCTTTGACTTTTCTGTATTAATAATTCATGTGGCCTTACTCTGCTGTTACTTATGGTGATTAAGCATTTCTAAGTGGTCCCCTCACAAAGCAAAAGTGATCAATATTCAGTGATACCACTTTTATTTGATAGCTTTCCCTCTTTGTTTTCTATGTCCTGGTACTTCACTGGATTTTCTCCCTTTCTTATCACTTACTTAAGCTTCTCCTTCCTCCTCACCTGTTTACCCATTCTCCCTTTCTCCTGCTCATCTGCTCATAAGCCCTGCTCTGGTTCTTCATATTTCTGTACTTTCTTGACAATGCTCTATTCAAATGTTTTCCCATACATGTGCCACATGTCCTTTAATGTATGTTTTTAAATTTTTTAAATGAATGTATTTTTAGTAATAAGATAATACACACAAATTAAATAACATTCCAAAAAATATTAAAACGTAGAGACAGAAAGAAGGTAAGTCATGGTTATCTGTTAACATCATAATGTGCTCCTTTTAGGCTGTTTCCCACCTAAGATTTATAAAACTAAATATGATAATGTGAATTTTTTTTTACATTCTCTGATGTCTAAATACAATAATACAAGTATTTAAAAATATTTTTAGTGGCTATGTAATATTCCATTGAACGGATATATCTTAGTGTAAAAATCACTTTCTGTAGATCATTAAGATTACTTTTAATTATTTTGCTATTGGAAGTACAGTGAGAGAAAACATCTTTGTTTACTAAGCTGAGGAAAGAAGAATGTGTTTTATCTTGTGTTTATTTCTTTTATTTGGACTGATTATTATTTTTTTAGCATAGATTCCCAGAAATTGAATTACAGTCCTTGGGAAAGAGTTTAGGGCCCTTGATAATGTGGGCAGTTTGCTTCTGAAACAGTGGTAACAATGTATTATTTTTGTCCAGTGTTCACAAGTATGTGCTTTTCACTTCATTCTTGCAACATGAAGTAGTCTTATTTTAAAAGAAAGCCTTGCTAATTTAGCATGTGAACATGCTTTTTCACTTGTAACTGCTTACTTATTAGTACGAGTACATATATCTTCATGTATTTGTTTATTATTAGCCTTTATTCATCAATTCTTCCACCCTTTTTACCTTCCCATTATTTTGTGCCCACGCTGCTAATTTCCCGTGCTTATATTTATTCCCTTCTGTTCACTTTTCCTTCCTTCAAAGCTATTTTTGTTATTCTCTTTTGTTTGGTGTCCAGTAACTTGTTGGGTAGTGGGACCCAAATTGCATTTTAAGATCTTTTTTTATGAGATGTTTTCAGCAGGCATCTTCAAGGCCCCAAGTTCTCTTTTTGTCCCCTGCTGAGAAAAACTGATTGGCAGCTGGTGATGGGCAGGGCACGGGTGCTTGGCACTCACAGGAAGCCCCGCAGGAGGTGCCCAGAGCCATGTCGGATGAAATGTGGCCAAGCCAGCACAAGGTGGGGGACCAGATGTCGCCCGATTATGTTCCACTGAAATCCAAACAAAGCCCCAGATTCAGGATCATTTCCTTGAGACTCCCCAGTTGGAAACTGGCACCAATCCAGAATCTCACAACAGCTGGTCTCCCCATGCTAAGATTTATGTGTCTTGCAGAAAACTTTACCTGTGTGTTATTGATTGGTTTCTGCAAAGCAATCAAACAATATTTCGAAGACCCAAAGCATACTGCTCTCTGCTGAAAGTAAAAAGAGACCATATATCATTGAACACACCAGCAGTCTTATTACAGGCCTGGGAACTCTGAGAAGGATGCGTTTTCCTTTTTATTTATGCCACCCATGTTAACCTTGAGGCTGTGTACTGATGCTTGCGGCTTCACAATGACAGTGCTCTACTCATGCTAAGAGACCAAGCCCACCCTTTGGAAATAAATTCTATTATAAAATAAGCTCTCAAGGGAAACTGGCAGGTGAGAAATCACACTTATGTTTCTCATCATCTAGTTCATGTTGGGAAATAGGGGAGTCTTCCCAAAATCTCATTACTTGTTATCGTCCAGGTCATTTGCACATATGCCTTTTTCCTTCCCTCCTCTGAAGAAAGGTGAACTGTAAGCCTGGCAGTTTCGTTTTCTGAACAGCAAGGAGGAAGAACAAAACAAACAAAAATGGCCCTACCCCACCCCCAAAGATACTGTAGTTGGTTGTGCTGAGCATCAGGGGAAGGTTTTAATTTGAAAACAAAAACAAGCATTTGTTTTATAAATAATAAAATAAAAAGCTGTGAAAGCACTTCTATTCTTATACTATTTGGCAAAGGTGTATTCCGATGTAAATCCAGGAAGTATATTTTATGCATTGCCTCTCTGTCCCTGGCTGCCCCTACTAGCTGTCACCTGATAAGGTCTGGGTGTCTCTCTCAGTCTCTCAGTCTCTCCCTCTCTCCCCCTCTCTTTGTCCCTCTGGCTGCCTGGCGGTCCTCAACCCAGATTCTCAGACCTCACAGTGAGAGTTTGGAGCTAACCCTCTCCATTAGAAACAAACAAAATAAATTGTTTCCATTCCCCAAAGGAATGCGCTAAAGCCTTTTTCCTCTTTAACATGGATGCAATTTAAGTTTGGCAAGAGCTGAACACAATATACCTCACTCAGAGGAAAAAGATTTCTAAGAGAGACCCTGATAGAACTAAACGCCCCCTCATCCTCCCTGTGAACTTGGAATGACAGAAGGTTACCAGGTCATGCCTTCAGCATCCACAGTGTTTCCATAGAATCCTCACTCATTCCACAATAATGCACTAAGCACCCACTATATGAAAACCCTGTGTGCATGTTCCTTCCCGACTGTCCCTTCAAGGTGCATTTCATTTGCTCAACCTCTAGCCACAACCAAATATCATTTAGTGAGGTTTCTTTCTCTTACTCTTATTTAGAATCCTGCTTATCTGTAATATTCCATAGGCAATGGATTAAAAGGAAACAAGAATAAGAATATGACCAATTTGCTGCAGGTATTAAATGGAAATCACCTAAGATGATCTGTCAAGAATTAATCAAGGATACTTAATATATTGTACATTTGAAATTTGGTAAAGAGGGTAGACCATAAGTGTTCCACACACACCCAAAGGTAACTGTGAGGTGATGGATATGTTAATTAGGTTGATTGTGGTGATCATTTTACAATATATCACATATTAAAACATCAAGTTGTGCACCTTAAATACATGCATTTTCTATTTGTCAATTATACCCCAGTAAAGCTGTAAAAAGCAAAAAAAAAAAAAAAAGGATTGATCGAGGACAATAATATGACCAAGAGCCAACTTAAGCAAAGCCAAAAAAGAACCCGTACTCAGAGAATCAGAAAAGTGATCCAGCCCCTGTCAATGTCCTACCTCTCTCTTCTTTTCCATTTCCTAGTCCTCATCTCCATTGGTAAAACATCTCCGGCTCATGGATCTGAAGGATTCCTGCATCTTTATTCAAATTCTGGAAGTCATGTTGCTTCCCCGAGACTGAGGTCATTGCCGCTTCCCCGAGACTGAGGTCATTGCCACCCCAGGTGAATTGAGGCCCTCTGAGATCACTTTGGAGAAGGGCTTGTTTTTCTGCCCTTAACTATAAGGACACCCGATCTCCTCTCCTTCTTCTTCTTCTTCCTCCTCTTCCTCTTCTTCTTTTTCTTCTTCTTCCCCTCCTTCTCCTCCTCCTCCTCTTCTTCCTCTTTTTTCTTCTTTAGATTCAAGGGGTACACATGCATATTTGTTACATGGATATATTGTGTAGTGGTGGAGACTGGGTCTCAGGTGGTCCATTCCCCAGTTAATGAACAATGTGCCCTGCAAGTAGTTTCCGAACCCTAAATCCGCCCCACATTGGTGTCCCCAGTGTCTATTATTTCCATCTTTGTGACCATTTAGCTCCCATATATGAGTGATAGCATGAGGTGTTTGGTGTTTCTGAGTCAGTATACTTAGGATGATAATCTCCAGCTGCACCCATGTCACTGCAAAGAACATGATTTCATTCTTTTTTATGGTTGCATAGTATTCCATGGACACCTGATGTTCTTAATGCATCATAGTTTTTCCTAGTCATTCTTTCTTCATTGAGCATATTCACCCATTTATCAAAATATTTATTGAATCAATTTTCTTCATAACCCATAGGCTGCCAAGTTTTATATAGCATAGCACACAGCTTTTTTTAATCCTCAACTCACTTGATTCCTAGCCCCAGTATTCCAAGAACTGCCTATTATATCTAGTCACACAACATTCTGCATTCCATATCTTTTAAACAGTCTTTTCCCCATCCTTTTTCCTTCATCCTTTCTTATTCTTGAAGCTGAAAAGATTCTGAAGGCTCCAAGTTAGCCTTGACCTCATTCTATTCCCTTCTTGAGTAGCTCCCTGATGTCTTGGATGTATGAGTGTCAAAGCAAGAGGAATATGGAGTTGGGGAGATATGCTGGCTGGAGAGAGGGATAGACCTGAAGACAGGAGCTGATGAGTAGTTCTTGAAGGTTCAGGCTCTGTTAATGAGGGAGGCTCCTGGTCAAGAGATAAAAATCCCACTCACCACCATATACACTGAGAACTTTTCGGTTTTCCTATGATAGTCACAGAATGGAGACCTGACTCCTAGAGGTCAACAAAAGTAGGTAAGAAAGGATCTACAGCTGTGTTTAAGCTTTAAAAAAAATGTATCACTACCCATGATTAGGCTGCAGAAGCTGATGAAAATGTCAGGTTTCTTTGATTTGGCTGAACTCTGTGAGCACAATGTTGTAATACTGTTGATCTCATACTGATCCAAAGCTGGCCAAAATATATATCTTTGATTAATTATAATAAAAATAGGGAGGATTATGACTTGATATATACAGCTTAAGAAATAAAGTCATTTAAAATATTGGTCTGTGGGTGAAAATAACAAAACATAAGGCCAGAAGGAGGCATAAAACCAAAGGTTGGTTGTGTGATCGAGATGTGGAGCCCAAAGCATGTTCCTGCCTCCAGCCCCTCCTCCCCAGCACACTGCCTCACCGGGGAATAAGCGTTTCACATTGTCTGTGTGAATGGCATTGTTCCCTGAGCCTGAAATCCACGGGGACCACTACTAGGTGATCTCACATATGCTTTATTCAGCTGAATAAGGTGTCAAATCGCTGCAAACCGATAACAAGTTTTAAAGAGCGTGAAGTGCCAACTATACTCTGGTTAGTAAGAAACCTAGTTACATGTCAAGGAGGCTTATTTAGCCATGCATGGCCATACATAAAATTACAGTGGCTGACTTGATAGCTCCTAAATTAGGTGGTAGTGAGGAATTTTATCATGCACGGACCAGTTTCTTGTTTCTTAAAAGCACTAAGTCCCCATAAATGCCATCCTCATAAATGCCAATTCATAATCCCTGCAGTGTGATTGTGAATTGTCAGAATTTGTTCACTGTAGGTGTTTCCATCTATGGATTTTACAAGCGAAGATTCAGACTAGCTATGTTACTTGACATGGTGTTAACCATGTTTGGTGGATGCTGTGATGTGCCACATAGATTCAGTCCTTTGGAGACTGAAGTACTTACTTCCACAGCATCTGGGAGTGCTGCCAACATCAGCCTCTTGCTCTAAGCCCCCTCCAGGAACTGCCCTCATCTAAAGAAAGCAGCATTACTAGGGCCAGGCCTCCTCTGTGGCAGTCCATATACCATAACTGACCCACACTGGAGTGCAAAGACCTGGCCCACTTAGCCCAATTTGGGGCAACTCTGAAGGGCTTTCACAGCTCCTGATAGGGTCAACTCAGGCCCTTGCTGAAACTGCATCTCAAGCCCACATCTTCCTTGACTGGATCACACTTCCTTTCTCTCCCCCAGCAAGTGTTGAACCTAGAACACTCTCCAATAAATCTCTGCATGCTAATTTCCATCTCAGAATCTGCCACACAGAGAAACTGACCAGCAACAGTATGACAATCCTGGTGACTTGGGTCAGAAGGTGATAAATAAGTTAGAAATATTTATCACCTTCTGACCATGTCAAGTAACATAGCTAGTCTGAATCTCAGCTTGTAAAATCCATAGATGGAAACACCTACAGTGAACATTATCACCTTTTGACCCAGGACAAATATAAGAATGACTCAAATGAAAAAGACAGACAGTATTAAGTGTTGACAAGGATGCAGAACAAATGGAACTCTGATACGCTAGTTATGGGAGAGTAAGTTAGTATAGTCACTTTTGAAAACTCTGAAATTATCTGCTAAAGCTGAATATCTGAGATCATGCCCTATAAGCGAGCAATACCTCAGTACATACCCAAGAAAAATGCAAACCAAAAGCAGAATGCACAAGAAATTAGAAAGAACCACATGTCATCAACAATAGAACAGATAAATAAATTGCATTGTGTTCATGCAATGGTATACAATACAGCAATGAGAATGAAAATCTGCAACTCCACTCTGCAACATGGATGAATCTCACAAATGTAATGCTGAACAAAAGCTATCAGGCACCAACGAATACATACTGTATGACTCCATTTGTATAAATTTTAAAATCAGACAAAACTAATGTAATGTGTTCAAAATCAGAATAGTAGTTATTTGGGGAAGGATTTGTTGTGACAAGAAGTCAGAAAGGAATATTCTGGGAGGCTGGTAATGCTGATTTTTGGCCAGGTGCTGGTTATGGGAGTGAGTTTGCTTTGTGAATATTCATTGATCTTCTGGACTCTTCTTATTTATGCACTTTCCTGTGAATATGACATAGTACTTAAGCTAAAAGTGTGTACAGAGAGAGAAGGATGAAGGAAGGTTAGATAGAAACACTGGACACAGAAATGTATCATCAAGGATGTGGACACAAATTTCCAACACTTGAAAAGGAACCCTATTGACCAGTGCTGCAGGCTCTTACTGACGAGGAGCCTGCGTTTTAGAAGGACTCCGGTTGTTTCAAAGTTATGTAGCCAGCTAATGGCGAATGACTTCCTGTCCCCATTCTTATCCTCTCTCCTCACAGCAGGCAGAGCCTGTGTAGTTGCTGGAGTCTCCATTCATCTGGGCTCAACGTTGACCACATAATCATCAAGCAGCCAAAGTAAGACATAGAATGTGCAGGGAAATACAATTTGAACAAAGACCTGGAAGGGGCATAGGAATGTGATGTAACAGAGATGTTATCTGTTTCTTAGAGGTCTTTCTCCCCGTTACCCACTGTCTGCCCACTCACACCTCTAGAACCATCAGTGTTGCTTTGTGTTGGAAGTATGTCAAAGCCAAAGGCTGCAAAGAAAAGTTTGGAGCTGTGAGTTAAATTGCCTTTTTTCTCTCTTGACTTTTTCTGGTAATCTTTAGGAGAACACTTGACTATTCTGAGCTTTAAAGTCTCCTTCTGACAGTATTATTTTATGTCATAGAATCATTGCGAAAAAGAGGTAACTTTTAGCTGCTTTATATGTGCTTAAAATAGTTCTTCTCTAAGAGCTTTAATTTCATTTTATTTATAGGTGATAGAAATGACCTTGGAGATTAAAACTAAAATCATCTTCATTCTTTAAGTATGTTAATGTGTGTGTGCATCTGTGTGTGCACAGAGGAATATGTGTGCTCATGGACGTGTGCTTGTGGGTGTGTGCATGGATGAGTATGTGTGTGTGTGCACATATTTGCATGTGTGTATATGCATCGAATGTGTGCTTGTGTGTATTCTTGCATGTGTTTTTGTATTTATGGGTGTGTGCTTGTGTGTTTGCATATGAGTGTGTATGCACATGCACATTCCCTGTTAATATGATGCCATTTGCAGGGTGCATGTCACTCTCTTAGAACTCATGGCTCTCTGCTTTTGATTACACTTTGACTAGTCCAAAACCCCTCTGAACTAATTCTAATCACCTTGGAAGCCACCACACTCAGGCATGAGGCTGTCAAATGTGAGTGCTTGCAGATGTCAGTGCAAAGATGGCAGGAATCCAGGAGGACAGATCAAGACTTAGTCACTGAAAAATACATGCCAGTGCATCCCAGCTCCAGAGCACCATCGCAGCCCAGGAGAAAAACGTGTCATGACAGTAAATCAATAACCCCTTGGAGATGATTCGTTTCTGAAATATCCCTGATTAATTATGCCAGTGCACGCTTGGCAACAGTACTTTGCTCCAGCATTAACCTAATGCTTTTTGCATGAAGCAGGATTATAACTGGTTCTCATAAGTCAAATTTGACATTTTAAATCAGGCTTTAAAGGTTTGGGTTATAGATTTTTATAATGTCTCCATGTCAAACATAATTGCTCTTATTGCTGCTAGTAGACATTTGCCAATCAATCAAAATAACATTTATTTTATCATAAACAAGGGTAAATTGAAACCATTTGAAATTATTGTATTTGAAAACTCAGTGAAGAGGCATCTTTAGTATCACTAAAATTTGTTTCCACACTGTGACAGAAAAGTGTGATGAAATTATAAAAGTCGATGGAAATGTGTTACTATTTTCACTTCAAAAAAAGTAATGCCTCTTACATGTTTTGTGAATACACAGTTTTAGTTTGGTGCCTTATTTCCATATGAATATGATTTGGGGAAAAATCACTCCCAATGTCTTTCTGCAATAGAAAATTATCATTTTTGACCCTTAAATGTGAATATATTTTTAACTTACTTATAAAGTGAATTAGGAGCTTGTTTTTTATTCCTTTTATTTTGCAGAGCTTTTTCTTTTAAAGAAAAAGATTCGCTTAAGGAAAAGTCATACTAATAAGATCCTTCAACAAAAGCTGAGCATATCATGGTCAATTTGGTTTGTTCCTGCTCCCTGGTGTTCCCAACACATCAAGGTCACCTTCCTTCATGCTATATGGCATATTGCAATGCCATTTATATACTGTGTGTGTGTATATATACACACATTATTGTGTACCATCATGTAGGTATGTAGCGGGAACACAAACAAGACAGATTAACTCCTTCTGGGAGGACAAGGCTGACAATATGGAATAGTGTATTAGTCAGGATAGACTAACTTATTCTAAGGTAGCAGCTTAATCCTGAACTCTCTATGGATTAACCCCACAAAGTTTATTGCTCATTCACACAAAGTCTGCTGCCATCCACTTGACTCCCAGAGCAGCTTCCTTCCAAGTGATGACTCAGGGATCCAGAACGCTTCCATGTTGTGGCATATCATCTCAACATGTGGCTTTCAGGTCGCTGTGGCAGAAAAGAGAGAGAGTGAATGCACAACAGCTTTTAAATGCGTTGGCCTATTAATCTATTTTTAACACTTCTGTTAACAATAGGTCCATTAGCCAGAACGAGACCCCTCCATGGCCTGCCTAACTACAGTTGCAGATAAATGTAAGAATGATTGTTTGATGGGAAGAAAATAACTGCTATATGTATATACCAAGGATGAAATTTTAAATATCAAGGGATTCCAATCAGATGGAAGAATATGAACAAAGTCATGAAAGTTTGGCATCTTTTAGTGAAACAATAACAGTTGCCAGTCAAAAGTAGTCTGAGATTAATCTAGAAAAGTAGGTTGAGTCATATAGTAAGGGCCTTTGAAGGCAATGCCAAGAAACTTGGACTTCACTGGAGGGTAGTAGGAAGATTTTAGATAAGAAAACAAAATAGTTAGAATTGTGGTTTTAGAACCATACCCTGATGTTGGAGGATGCTGATATCTATGGATGAGTGGATTTTACTGAGGAAATAATCTCTGAGAAGAAATGAATAGGTGAATAACATTTAAAAATCTAGTTTCTTATTTTTAAGATTTTTTGTAATTTCAGACGCTCTTAACAGTAAGTTTCATTTTTCTGCAGTTGCTCCACAAATTTGGCATTTTGTCATGATCTCTTAAAAAATATTTTCATGCTTTACATTTTACTGACAGCAGGAACACTTAATTAAATGTGCCTTTTCTCCTGCCATCCACCTCGACTGTACCTCCCATTGTTCTCTCTCCTCTCACTCTTCATCTCACTCCCCAAAATGGTTCCAAAATACCTTTAAGGAGAACAGGCCATCGAAAATCTTAGAAAGAGAGTGCTTCTCTGTGACAGTGGCTTGTGATGACTTTCACTTAGTCCCTCCTTCCTCTGTGAGGCCCTCACAATCCTTGGGATTTACCCCCAACGTGAGCCTAAAGACTGATCTGATCTTTGGATATAGCCCCAGGAATCTTACCAAGTTGAATGGAAGGGGCTGGCGAGAGAAGGTTTTAGGTTCCTTTTCTCTGTCCTTTCCTAATATGAGAACTCACACTGGTTGTTCCCCCATCCTCATGTTTTTTCCCATACTCCAGAGGCAATGGAGCATCAGAAGTCAAACTGCCCAAGTCTGAGCATAAATTCACCACCTTCCAGTTGGATAAACTTGAGCAACTTTCTTAGCTTCTCTGGGCCTCCATTTCTGTCAAATGGAGTTGATGCTAATAAAAACATATAGCAAATGGAATGATTGTGAGAAGTAAATGTTAATCCACGTAAAGTGCTTAGTACAGTTTCCGCATGCAGGAAAGAAATCAACATAACTTCAGTTATTTGCTTGTATTGTGTGAATCACTTTTTGCTGTGAGATTTCAGACATGCAACCCTAATGAATTAGATGTTTTCCAAGGTAAGAGAGACTTCAAATATGTATTAGCTTAATTGAAATGTTTTCCCTAGAACAGCAATCCACTGGGGCAAGGGTCTTTGCTGTGTTCTGGTTTATATTTTCAGTACCTGGAATCATGACTGGCACATAGAATGAGTACAGTAAGTATTTATTAAATGAATGAATGAACATGGGAACCAGGTTTTGAAGTCAGGTAGATCTGAACTCTAATGCTGGCTGCACCATTTGCAAGTTCTCCACTACCTTTGACAAATTAACCCCCTGTCCCTCCATTTCCTCATATGTGAAATGAAGGTGAAGATAATGATTGCATTAAGATTGTTGTGATAATTAAAGATGTAATGGTGGAAAAGGTCTAGTATAAACTCAGCTCTTATTAGGAGCACAGTAAATGGGAGTTATTCTTAGTACTCTGTATTTCTGCATTTATGCACATCAATTAATAATGGAGAAAGCATCATAAACAAAGAGGGATGAAAAAGGCACATTTACATGCTTACCTGTCATATCTCTGTTTGCCACAGTCACAGACTAGCTTTCCTTTTGTTCTTTTCTATATGTTGTTTCCAGTATTACGGTGCTTATTAAAGTAAAAGAGAAAAGAAAAGTAGAAAGGAGAAACTTTCAGGTAAGGAGGCTTCAGAGAGGTGAAAGGCTGAGGAAGAGGCCTAGAGTAAAGTCATGGAGAGAGTCAGGCTCCTTCCTTGATGAAAGACAGCAGGACAGAAGCCAGACTGGAGAGGGCAGCGACTTGGCAGATAAACCTCTCCTCTCTCTGCTCCCTCCTCTATCCTGTCTCCAGTTGATCTTTCTGTTATTAATATCCAAACTTGTTTCTTCTGCTTCTATCCATCTTAAATTTCTTGGAAGAAGTTTAAGGCTAGAGAGAACTCTGCTTCCAACAGGACAAAGCCCATCTCAAAGCCCCCCCCGCCCCATCTGGCAGATATCTACCTTATGCATCCAAACTTAGTCCTTCATACCCCTTCACGTCTTGCAATGCTAAGAGTCCCCTTAGTGGACTGTGCTGCTGTGCCATACACGCTTTTTCTTGTCCTTGGCCTTGTGAATAAACTCTTTCCTTTATCTTTTCTCCTGCTTATAAACACCTAGTCATACTTAAAAACCCAGCTCAAATGTCTGTTGCTTATGTGAAGTCTTGTCTTCACCCACCCAAGCAGAGCAAATACCTTCGGCCTTTGCACCATCTTTGGTCTGCATATGTCTTACCATATCGTAACGGTTTGTCTGAGGGCAGTAACTAGAGGTGCTATTTCGTAAGAACTACAAGTACTAATCATGAAATCTTTGTGGAAGAAGCCAACATTAGGCCTTTTAAAAATCTCTGCTAATATTTTATGGTAAACACAGGTCATCTCTGGGATTCCATTCACAAAAAACAAAGGTCTTACCAAGTCACCCAGGCTGGAGTGCAGTGGCATGATAATGGCTCACTGCAGCCTTGAACTCAAGCAATCCTCCCACTTCAGCCTCCAAGTACCTGGGATTACAGGCACAAGCCACCACATCTGGCTAATTTTTAGAAATATTTTTGTAGAGACAAGAGTCTCATTTTCAGAGTCTCGTTGCTCAGGCTGGTCTTACACTCCTGGCCTTAAATGATCCTTCCACCTCAGCCTCCCCAAGTGCTGGGATTATAGGTGTGAGCCACCAGGCCAAGCTACAAAAAGAAATCTTTAATTGGTGGTCTACAGGCTGTTAGGCTGGAAAGAAAAGGTAAAACACCACAGGCACCTCCTGATAATGTCAAGGACCCTTAGCACCTCAGGGATAGCTTCATTAGAAAGAGTCCACAAAAGACAGTTATTTCCCTCCAGTCATGTTAAAAATGCTTTTGAAATGCAAAAGTAATAGCCCAGTGAACTATTTCACTGTCCTGGTGTAATGATTTCTATGACGCATAGTTGCTCTTAATTGCAAAGATAAGCGTGTCTGTTAAATGCGCAACACTCTTTTGTTTATTTGGTTTAATTATTAAAACTATAACCTAAGAGTTGTTGGGGCTAATGTTAGAACTAAGTAAATCCCAAATTTAGAACTTAGCCAATAGAGAGTTTTAGAAGTACCTGGAACATACACACAATAAATGTTGGTTCCGTCTGAACCTAAGTTTTTGATCCTAGGTCATTGTTTTAACCTCAAGTTTGAACATAAGCCTGCTCCGGTATAAGGTTGTCTCAGCCTGATTTGACAGCCAGCAGGAACAGATATCCAACATAACAGCAAAAAGGCATCGTCAAAAAGGCTCTGGAAGTTTCTAGACATTTCCTGTGTCATACTTACAGGCACCACCAAACTAAAACTAGCACCCAGCTCATGGGAGAGAGAGGCCCATGACATGAGGAAATTCCATTTGATTTCTGGAGAAACGGAAATGATAGTGGCTGAGACTGACAGAGTTCCCTGTCATTCAAAACACGACAGTACCTCTACTAGGAAGGGAGCCAGCGAGGGGGACAGATTTTGAACTGATCAGTTAGTAAAATGAATAACAGCAGTTTCAGAATAAAACATTTTATCAGATTTGCAGAGATTAATAATTCAGGTTTTTTAGAGTCTGCGTCAGTTTTGTTTCCAAGCCGCCTGGGATGTTATTTCTCTCTCCCTTGAAGAGGAAAAACACTTCATCCACTGACCCTGATTTTACAGTTGCCCCAAGGGAAAACCTACCCTGATTCTTCATATTCCCCAACCCAAAGCTTCAGTTTCCTGTGTTCATCAAACATCTGACTTATTTGGGAAACCCAGAAGCCCTACCAAGGGTTAGGATCAGCCAGGGTTTTGTGATTTTTCTCAGTTTTTCTGATGTCACCCTTTCTAGCGTTTTTTGCATGTTTTTTTGCTAATGCGATGGGCTTTATTTTCAAACCAGAAAATTTCTTCCCACTTTATTTCAGAATAAAAACTTTTCTAGTTTTTAATCTCCTTTTATTCTATGGGTAGCTGAGAGGAAAAAGGAGAAAACAAAATATTCAGATTACAAAAAAAAAAGTGCACAACTTTTTGTATCCTAAAGAGGTTTTTCATATTATTTTACTTTGTAATATACCAATAAACTTGATGGGCTTCACAGGGACCTTCCTTACCCCATCTTCCTAGGCAAGTCCCATCACCTCTTTAGCCCTAACTGCAGCCTGGGTGCCCATAAAAATGCAGGTGCACACTGACACACACACACACACACACGCACACGCACATGCACACACACACACAGCCATCCTTCTATTTATGATCAACAGTTGTCATGGGAATATTAGAAGACATAAAGATAAGAACAAGCTCACCTGGTGACTTGACGCACACATGACTGTGAGAGCACCCCCAGAGGCCTGCTTGTGTCCTACAGAGTCACGTAGTAGACATGGGGTCACCAGCTCTCCTATGACCCAGCGAGCCTGGTCACATCTAATATGCAATTGCTGGTTTTGCTTCCGTGGAAGAGATGATTTTTACCTGGTATTCATATGATGTGGGAGCAGTATTTTCCTACTGAAAAATATTTTGGAAAGGAGAAGGACCAGAACAATGGCAGCTGAACCTGATCTTCAGATCCTGTCTATTATTTTTGTATTGTGTACTTTGATGACAACTATTAATTCTCAGGATCTTAAAAAAAAAAATCTTAAGAGGTAGCCTAATGGATTCATCCCACTTGCCTGAATTTATATCATCACACAGCACCATTTTTAATCCTTCTATTAATCCACAGCAAAGATTAGTCTAAAACTTCCCTGTAGTTTATAGCCCTAGATTGCAGTCACAGTAGTCTAAATGTTTTCCCCAAGAGCCATCCCTGATCTTTCTTGTGTAGTGTGAACATTTTTCTTTCAACACCATTACATTGCTCCGTTAGTACCTAAACTTCCAACTCATTCATTTCTCCATATTTGTGATGAAAGAACATCCGTTCATAAATCACATAATCTAGTTGTTAGAAGGTACAACTATAACTTATAAATAATCTGTTCCAGTGCTTCCCAACATGAAGGCTGCATAGCTCTAGGGTATTGTAACACAGCAAACCCGAAGCTGAGAGGGGTTTGCACGTAAGGTTTTTTATATAATCCAATGAAGTCACCTGAAGGTCCAGCAGGGAAAGGCATTGGCTTATTAGAATTTAAAGAAGGCACCGATGGTGACCATTCGGTGAGGAAAGGGTCCACCCATGAGGCACTGACGTGACAAGCCAGTGCCAAAACCACACTTCAGGGCAGTTACAGCAAGCAGTTTTATAGGCAAACAAGTTAATTACTCAAATTCCTATCCAGTGTTTACAATTACATTGATTGCGTATGACAACTGCATGACTTTCAGCATTGCTTGGTCACCTACACCCAGTGATTCATTACTGGGAATATGCTTATCCTTCAGAGACCAGCCATGGCCAGAGTCTGTTCCCTGGGGGAGGGGCAGAAAGAAGCTGGACATAGGGTAGAAGGGTCTATGTCCAGAAATTGACCTCACAGGTATGCAAGATAATTTATGTGTCACAGAGACCTGGCATTAAATAATATTAAATTACATAGTGATAAGTTTATTCCCTCTATTATCTTTCAGTCCTTCTGATTCTGTTTAGACGAGTCTCTATTTCATGCTATTTTGTCTCTAATGCCCCTCTGATACTTACCAACATCCTTTTTTTAACACAGAGCAGACCTCAAAATCAGAGCCTTTGATGGGCAAACATATCAGCAAATATTTGTTAAGATAAATTAGTTTTTATTGTATTTGTTTTTATGGTTATCTTCTATTTATGACAAGTGATATTCTATTTATGGGAGTTTACATAAAGTTTTCCAGTAAATATATTTCTTTAAGAAAAATGTGAATTGAGTAGGAAATTTTTTTTTAATCAAGTAGCATATGACAGGTCCACAAAAATGGCTTTTGTAGACTATAGGCACTTTGAGTTTGTGGGTCCCTTCTTGCATTAATGTGTGTGTATACATATACATATCATATATTATATATATAATGTTTTATGACTATACTGGTATCAAGATGGATATAATCTTCAACTTTGAAAATTCATTTTTCTTCTGATTTTAAATAAATTGAAACATTTTCATGAGCCCTGACACTGTGTCAACTGTTCCTTATGCATGGGGTAGCCAGCCATGGTATGTATGAGAGCAAAACTCATACATCAGTTCTTCATGACAGAAGTTTGAGAAGAACGAATTTAATCCAACCCCCTCATTTTAAAAATAATAATACTAAGCTTCATAAATGGACAAGAACCTGTGAGTCTTACAGTGAAAATCAGAACTAGATCTCCAATGCCAGCTTCTTGATCTTTCCACATCACTACACCGCTTTTTTCTTTTGAGCCTCTTCTTCAAAGCCATTATCCTTTCCATCTGCTTCAGGGTCCTCACATCATAATTAATCATGGATCCTTCGGCAAATCCAGCCCTCTGCTCAGGTCTGAGGAAGACTGTGTAGACGTGACACCGCCTTGTGGATTTTCCTCTGTAGACCTTGGCCATGAGGAACTGGTCAGTTCATGGCAATAATCACTCCCTCACTTGGACCCCACTAAGAAAAACACAAAGCATGCAGCATCCCAAAATAGTTCTGGGCTTCTGTTTATGGATACAATCTTTGAAATACAGCTTCTCATCAAAACTAGCAACAATGGATGATAGTGCTTGGGATATGACCATGACTTATATCATAGACTGGTACTTTTCAGGGCAAAGTTTATATGAAAGATAAAGGGTTCACTCCTTGGACTTTCAACACTTCATATTAGGTAGCATTTAAAGCAAGTCAAACCTTGTTTTTAACCTGGCAGCTCAGTTGCTGGGGAATTGTCCTAGTACTGCAGAAAATAGTTCAATACAATTCTTAAAGCCCCCTCTGGTGACCAGATTTTATCTCTTTTGTTTGTTGAAAATTGATCTACATCTACCTGAAAAGACTATATTTGTTTTTGAGGAAACAGAACTAGATCATTCTTAAGTCTGCTTCCAGCCATCTGTAACTGTCATTGTACCAATAGAGGGTTCTAACTTTATGCTAGCTGATTTTATAGCTTATTATTATTGAGATGATAATATGCCACAGGAAAGAACACATTTTGCAAAACTCATTTTTTACAATGAAGACTTTTTTGTTTATTTTGAGGCCCAACCAAAAAAATAGTTCCAATCTGTCTAAGAGACAAAGTACATGATCTTCAATTATGCACTCCTACAGATTTATAGATTCAAAAATTATTCAACTCTAATATCCTTTTAAAATATAATTCTAATGCAAGAAAAAGAGCATGAGACTTACAGACAGACTGAACTGGTTTTGAATTTACCTCCAGACGTACTAGCTCTGTGATCTGAGGCAAGGTAATTAACCTTTCTAAGCCTTTTTTGCCTCATCTGCAGAATGGAATAAATAATACCCGTGTGGGATGTTGTTTTGAAGATTACATTACCTCAACAGATATTAACTGAATGCCTCCTTTGTGCCAGGCACTTTTCTAAGTGTTATAGATACCACAGTGACAAAACATAAGATAATCATTTTTATGCAGTGATAGTCTTAATTGAAGTTGAATATTTCCCTCCTGGTTCTTAAGTCATGGAAGCAGAGTATTGCCTGAGAATGGGTTGGAAATAAATTTCTTGTAACTGTGGATCTAAAATAATTGTCTCTCTTGTTGCTATTTTAAATTATAACTAAACCACTAAAGGTTACTTAGATATTCAGCAGGATCATTTATAGATTTTTACCATTTTTTTAATTCATAAAACTTTAGTAATCTGTAAGGCAACATTTATATGTGCAGTAAATATTTTGCACCGATCTACATTTGGTAATATATACTATTTATAAGTAAACACAATTTGCATTATAAAATTTTAGAGGAGGAGATGTGCATTCTTTAGTGCATGAAAATTCTGAACAGTAAGTTGTTGCCTTGTTATAGAAAAATCTTCTCCTGAGATTTGTCACCAGCCAAACTTGCACATACACAGCTAGCCACAAAGAGGTCTCTTGTCAGTGGTTATGTCATTGATGGAACAATTCGCTCCTTTCTAGTGGTGATGATGCCATTGATAAAGTGATCTAGAAAGATCTTCCTTTTTGAAATTGATTTTCTCCCTGGCATGGTCAAAATACCTTCTGATCCTTCCAGGTATGACACCTGATAATCAGCAACTAGGCCAGATAAAAGAATGATAACTGGATAACTAAACATATTCTGAGTGGTTATTTATATAACCAATATAAATTTATAGAAAATGGATGTTTTCTACTTGCTTTTGAGCAGTGAATAAAGAGCTAGAATTTAAGAAATTGTTTCATATTCATGAGCCAAAAATAATGTTATTATCATTTATAACCCACACAGGCCATCAGAGTCAGCATTACCTCCAGGGTAGAGGTTTTATTTGCAGGTATTTTTCTTTTGTGTAAGATTTGATGAGACATAATCTTATTGCTAGCTAGATATTTGAATTTGACATGAATGTACCATTGTAAAGCTGTTGTTGGCATCTCAAACTGTTGGTGAAATTCCAGGCCAGTATCATCTGAGGTAACTAGATTATAATGAAAAACCAATAGAATAGATCTTTAAAATGCGCACATGTACATTTTGCTTGCATGGTTTCCTTCAGAGCTAGTTATAATGTTTTAAAACAATAATAATAGAGAAGATAAAAGGTAACAAATATAAAGTCACCCAACTGTGGGATCACTCACCTGACTTTCTTGGAATACCACACTAATTACTAATGTATTGGCAGTATCTAGAGGAGAATGTTTGAGGCAAAGAATGTTCACTGTCTCAATATTTTTTACAAAATCGTGTCTGTTTTTTCTATGGTTATAAACAATTAGTTGCTCCAAAGATGTTCACCTTGATGTCCCCAACATGCCTTTTGCCTGCCGAGGCCTGCCTGCCACCTGGTTCCATTTTGCTGAAATACTTATTAGAGTTTGAAAATCATAACTTTCAATTTCTTGCCTTTTCCTCGAACATGCAAATAATACAACAAAAGACTCTTTCACAGCTGTTAAGGAGGTACACAGAACTTAAACCTGCTGATGGGTCAGTTTTCAGTTCTACCAACTTTGTACTCTTGAGAAAGTCTCCAGTATATATCCTAACCCAGTTTTATCTAAGAAGCTCTTTGTCCCTTTTATCTGTCCACTTAATTTCAATACCAAGAATTTGTTTCTTTGAGGGGTTTAGAAATTTGGCTTTCCTTTTTTCTTACCCATAGGTGGGATAAATTTCATCTTCATCCTGGTCTACTGAACTTAGCGTCTAGAGTAGCCACTGAATCAGAAAAACAAAGGAAGTTTTCCACTTAGCTTCCTGGGATTCTACCTTCAGACATCTTATCTAAATTCATACACTGCTGGTCCAAACTGGTACACTCTTTCTGGAAGCTAATTTGGCATTATTTCTAAACTTGCTGCTGGTACACACATAATTTGGCATTATGTATCAACAGCCTTAAAATCTTCATAATCTTTGACTATAAAAAAATTAAACATTCAGACATTCATACAAAGACTTTTATAAAAGATGTTCATCATGACATTTTTAATAAATGAAAAGTTGAAAACCTTTTACGTCTTACTGTCCAAGAACAGGAATTGGTTAAATAAATCTTGGTGCATTTATATAATAGAATTTTCAGCAGCTATGGTCAAGGCTGATGTTCTAGAAGAATTTCTAAAATGACACATCAAAAATTCACAGGCTGCAACATTGTGATAAAAATCCAAAACAAAATTGCATGCACAGCATGATCTTAACTGTGTTTGAGTAATAGGAAGGGGAAGGAAAAAAATTAGAACATATAATAAAATGTTAACGGCGTTTCTTTTTATTCCCTTCTTTTGTTTCTGGTTTTTCCTATGCATCGTTCTATCTTTTTGAAATTTCCTATAACCGACATAAATAAAATGCAGTTTCAAAATTTAAGATACAGAAGAAAAATGCCATTGGAGCAATTGATAATGCATCAATTTGGACATCTTTTCACATCTACCTCTTTGGCGAGCCATAGCCTGCTTTCTGTTTGGCACCTTCCTAGGAATTTACAGTGTGCATTCTCCTGCTGGAGAAAAAACAACTATGGAGAGGCAACGATAAGAATCTGTGTCACCTAGTCTCTGTTCTTTTCCAGCACACGACAGTTTTGCCCTTTATATTAATCGAGATGAGGACATCGCACCATCAGTATCCCAGCAGGAGCAGCGGACTCGTCGCCATATGCACCTTCTCTGTTGGCTATATATTATGGTAAGGACCATGCCTGCTGGGCTTTCTTATTGTATTAGATTTTGCACTGCTAAATTTGGGCACATATTTCATTATGGATATAATCACTAACAGATTCACGCTGCGTGCCTCATTTGGTCCAAGACCTGGGCTTTGTCTCGTTTCCCCAGATGCTTATATTTTTAGAAAGTATATGCCAAACCTCACACAACAGGAATTTGTTGAACAATCCCATGTAAGCAGTGGTTCTTCCAAAGCTACATTTTTCAACTCTTTTTCAAGCTAAATGTTTTTCTTGGACACCAGTTTTATTGCTTAAGGGCTTTTTTGCTTGGATTTTTTTGTTGTTGTTGCTTTTGTTGGGGGGGGAGGGAGTTGCAACAAACACAAATGAGAGCAGGAGTGACCTCTTAGAGCAATGACTTTAAACTTACTAGGAAACGAGTGAAAATGTACGTTTTCCTCGGTCCATTTAAAACCTACTCCAGTATTAGCTGTAGCGTATAGGCTGCATTCAACTGTTTTGTTTTTAAATATTGGGGTAAATAAACCATAACAAATCTTCCGGTGGGCTATTGAACACAATTTAGTCCTAAGTGTGAGGTACCAAATTTATTTAATAAAAGAGTTTTTGCCTGGCAAGTCTGCTACACTTTAATATCAGTTCCTATCAGGTTTTAACACCTCAAAATATATTTATCTTAATATAGAAAATGTCTCTTTATAATTCTAAGTCCTCTTTGATAGATTAACACACAGAGAGGAGGTTCTCTCCTGCCAATGTTTCTGCCTCTTGGGACTCTTTTGTCTTGTGTTCTGGATCACCATCCCCTCCTTCAAGCCTGGAGGACTGGAGAATGTTCTTCCAAACACCCTGAAACTGTATTTTTAAAAGTCTGGAGCTCTTTGGGAGGCCCAGTCTCTGTGGAGCTTTTTGCTCCAGCTGGAGTAGAAATATAAAATAAAGGTTAGCACAGTACTTTACATACTTTGCATAAACAATCACATAATGCCCCAGATCTGAGCAGAATGGGAATTTGGTGCCAGGAAGTCACACCCTGTGACTGGATCTAAGGGGACATTTCAAGGATGGACCCCAGAACAGGCAAGCAAGCAGTAAAGTTCATCCCATCTGTTTGCAAGGACTGGGGAAGAGTTCACTTTCTTAATCACTTTCTACATTTTTCCCCCATCCAAAACCTTAAATATTGACTTTCTTTGCTAGAAAAGGTCGAAATGATCTGGACTCATAGATGTAGTGTGACTAAAGCTATGTCTTAAAAAACAAACTTAGGTGCTTTACTCATATGAACTTGGTATTCAAGTAACTGTTACTTTTCAGAAGAGTCAAGTAGGGAAGCTACACAATTATTCCAGGCATGCCACAATGTTTAAAATATACCTGGAGCTGCATATAGTATTCATTCAAAAATCCATTTCTCACTCAAATCATTCTACAAAAAAACACATGCATGTTTGTTGCAGCTCTATTCACAATAGCAAAAACATGGAACCAACCATGCTGCCCATCAAAGCTGGACTGGATTAAAAAATGTGGTACATATACACAACGGAATATTATACAGCCATAAAGAAGGACAAACATATGGACTTTGTAGCAACTTGGATGGACTTAGAGTCAATCATACTCAGTGATCTATCACAGAAACAAAGAACAGAATACCATGTTCTCACTCATAAGTGGACCTTGAACAATTATCATAATACTATAGGAAAGGGATTGGCAGTAGTGGGAGGAGAGGTGGGGTTGGTGGTTGAGGGAAACTGCCAGGGAAGGGAGAGGAACACCTCATCAACTAGGGTACCTGTATAATGAACATTTTTATACCTAATCCTGAATTGTACCCCACATCTTTGAAATAAATTTTTTTTAACCAATTCCTCATCCCCCACCCCCACCCCAAATATAGTCTCATTACTTCGCACTCCTATTTGCTTACCTGTGGAAAAGACAGGTTATTCAGCCTGGGAACTCTGCAAATTCATTGATATGTGATTAAACTATCTGCATCTTGTGAGCCCCAGAGGTTTCAGGAACTATGTACTTTCTGAAGGACTGTCTTCCACTGTAGGTACAATCAGTCCACATTCCAAACAGACACATGGGAAATACCACATAGTCCTCATTATAGACCCCCAAGATTCCTCATTAAAATGAAACATTACTCACACTCTGCGTGCCAAGCGAGGCTTGCCAGCTCCATGTCCTCCCTAAGCAAACCAGTACTTGTTTGGACATGTATTTGCATTAACCAGCGAATTCCCTCAGATTTGTTCTGAGAAAGCTTTCAAAGTAGACTTTTTCCTTTGGTGTTCTGCCCTGGGCATTCATAACTTTGCCAAGAGCTAAACAATGGCCCTCATGTCATATGGCATTATATAAACCCAAGGATTATAATTGTTATCAAAAAGGTACTGACTTTTGCTTCCTTCCAACTATCGCAGGGCCAACATACCAGTGACAAAACAGCAAAAAGTTCAAGATAAGAAATCTTTTGATAGCATACCAGTGTTTTAAGTGGACATTCCAGAACCTCATGCCAACATGGCAGAAAGCATTCATCTTATCATGTGATGATTATAAAATAAACAGATCTCCTTTACAATGCTGAATATGGTTGAGCTGAATCTATACCTCGGGGACTGCTGGCCAGGCTGTTAGTCTGCTTTGCATTGCAGGGCCTCTGATTTGCTCTCCAGTCTCCTGAGGTCTCCTCCCGGTCTGAACCTATTCTCTTCCTAGGTTTGGATAAGCAAGAGTTGAGATATCGAGGGATACCTGCACTTTCCTTCATTGACTAGTTCCCATTTAGTCCATACCCTCAGTGGCTCCATGTTCCAGCCCCATTGCAGTCCTACCCAAGCTCAACATCTGAAGGCCATCCCAGACTCCTTTCTAGGATGACCACTTTTGCCTCCCTGCCATGTTTCTCTCTCCACCAGCCCAAGTGTTTGGGACACAAATATCCTCTGTCCATTTGTAGGAAGCTCTTAACTCTTCTCCTGGATGTCTGCCCTCCATTGTCACCTGACACACATCTATCTTGCAGGATTTCCTCTAATCAGTGAGAGGGCCCAGTATTATCTCAGTCTGGATACACACAGAGGTCTCCTTGATTTCTAATGTAATAGGAATTAGTAGGAATCATAAGGAGTACCATTCTTTTGAGCCTGGCACTGTACCAAGTACTTTTCAAATATTACCTCATGTAGTTCCCCCAAAATAATCCTTTGAGAGAGGCATCATCTTGCCCATTTGCCAGAAAAAGGAGTGAAGTGTAGAGAGATTGCATGACTTGCCCAGGACAAGACACCAGGCTTGTTGCCAGAACTGCAATGCAAGCCCCAATGTATGGCTCCACAGTACACTGTTACAACACCTTTCACTGCCCTTACTAGGTGAAGAGAAACTCTGTGGGTGACAGGTTAAGTGAGTTCTGGGGTTCATTTGGAAGAACTACATCAGAAGCAGCCATGTCCAGTAGCTAAGCCCACTTCCTGAGTGGAAAACCTTTCCGGGCTTTTGCTTATTCAGATGTAAAGCAAGGAGGAAGAGAGTGTGTAACTCACAGGGCAGTTGAAAGGACTCACTTGTATGGCGAGCCCATAGAACATGCCTAGAACATGCCTACATGAAAACGTTCCTACTCTTGCTATTATCCATTCTGAGAAGTTCACCAACAAATAGTCGTAATAGTAGGTAAGGAATTTTAGTTATGAGGTCATTGGTTATTTCTCTTCCCTTTACTCATTCTAGCTCACTTATAAACTCTTCATTTTAATAATCAAAAACAACTCTTTTCCTTGATATGAAAATATTTTTATTGCTTTTTAGTTATAAAAGAATTATTAGGAAATCTTGCAGAAAGGCTGGTTAAAACAATTTTAAGATCCTGGACTCCTAAATGCTGTCACTCTTTAGTTGACATATTTCACAAGAGAAGATATCTTTGCTCCACCTGGTATGGCCTCCTGCAGCTGAATCAGTTCCTGGGATGCTCACCCACAACCCAGGCACCTGGAATCCCTGTTCCCCTGCAGTTCTGCTGCTGCTCATTGGTCTGCTTTTGTATCTGCAGGGCACAGAAAGATGAAACCAATTCAGATCCTAGGAAAGGCACATCCCCAAGGGCTCATCAGTGGTCCCCTCTGATCTAAGGAGTCTTCTTTCAGCCCCTGGCCATTCCTCCCTCCCATGGTCACTTCTCATGCAAGCAGAGCCCATGTGAGATCTCAGCAGCATCTATAATACATGCTAACCACTAAATGCAAGCCACATCAGGAGCAAGTAGGCATTAGTGAAGGGAAGAAAGTGGATCCTGGGAGTTTCTTCTTATGGATAAATATTTCTTGTCACGGCTATGAGCTTATTTAAAGCAAAATAGATATTTCTGTTGTCTCAAGGTCCTAATAGTTTTAGATGAATTCTGCATTCCAAATCTCATTTTCCCAAATGTGCTTACTGAATAACTTTCCAACACAGAAAATGAAGCAAAGTACAATCAGAATGAAGTATGATCTTTCTTTTCTGATGCAATCCTAAATTGTTCTATATCAGAATTCTATCTCCTACCAAACTTGATTATGTCTCAGCCAGGCAATTGTAGGGTTGTTGTTTTTGTTTTTGTTTTTTTTCTATTTCTTGTTGAAATTTTCTGTATCTCAAGTTTCTGCTGGAAATGTATGTGTGTGTGTGTGTGCGTTCATTATTTTCAAACACAGAAAAAATTCTCAAAAATAAAAATGAGTATACTTACATGTAAAAGTATTGAAAAGATACTTTAGCCATGAATAAGTAACATTTTTTCATAAAAGTTGTACTCTCTTCACTAAGAAAATAAAATTTTAGACACCATTAAAGTTTCCCCATTTAATCAGATGCTTCTTCGCCAGTTCAACAAATCTGGCAGTCTGCTCTTTGATAGTAGATGACATTTTTTTCTGTTGAACTTGAACCTTTCACTCCACCATAGCTGCCTACCCTGTAGACTTTTCATGTAAGTTTTCATGATTTTCTGGCATTGGAGAACTGGGATCAAGCTGAAAAAGTAAGATGATAAGTACCTTACATTCTAAAGAGATATCTTTCTTGGGGCTTATACGAGGTAGCCAAAGCACTCTGCTCCCTTATATCACTAAGGCCATGCCTGCTCCCCCACACCCATTTTTCCTAACTGCTTCACCAGCCAGGCTGGGGAAGAGGGAGAGGGTCTTGACAGTCTTGAGTTTGGAGTCTGGCGGAGCCACTGGGGAAGAAAGAGCCTCTTGCTTTCACTCATTTCCTTTTTTTCTTTTTTGAGTCACGGTTTCACTCTATCACCCAGGCTGTAGTGTAGTGGCTTGATCACAGCTCACCATAGCCTCGACCTCCTAGGCTCAGATGATCCTTCTGCCTTAGCCTGCTGAGTAGCTAGAGCTACAGGCGCACACTTGGCTAATTTTTAAATTTTTTTTAGAGATACGGTCTCGCCATGTTGCCTAGGCTGGTCTTAAACTCCTGGACTCAAGTCACCCTCCTGCTTCAGCCTCCCAAAGTGTTGGGATTACAGGTGTGAGCCACTGTGCCCAGCCAGGAGAGCCTCTCCACAATCACCAAAGCCAAGTATGAGGCGCCAAGAAAATCCCAGGTAAATATTGAGCGTGAAGCAGAGATCTCATTTAGGAAGCAGACTTGTGAACCTTCCTGATGCCTCCTACCTGAGCAAGGAAAAGAGCCTTGAAAGGATATGTCAGGATGGAAGGAGGTAAAGCCATAGAGCAGCCTGTGATCCCATCATCACACGTGTCAAAGTTTCTGGCAGATCTGGTTTGATGTAGAGGAAGGTCGCTGGGTTTGAGCTGTCTTGATGGTGGTCTACCCAGGAAAGGGTAGTTCCCAGGCAAGGGTTTCCTAGCAGTAAGAAACCATGGAGTGGGCTGCCCTGGATGGGAGCTTAGAGGTCCTGAAGAGGTCCAGCTGGAGCCTTTCAGATCCCCCACTCTGTGGTACGAAGTCCTTTGGAGACCTCTGCAAACCTCAATGTATGCACCTGATGTGAAGGAAAGCACCTGAGCTTTGGCCTCACAGCATTGACCAGTGGGAAGGAGGCATTTCCCAGAGAAACAGGGAAGACAGTCGTCTTCACAACCATGGACAATGAAACAGGAAAACAGTCGTCTTTCTTCCATTTCCCCTGCCAGACCCCAAGACAAGGAAGAGAAGCCCCAGAATCAGGCCATGCCCTCCCCTTCTACTTCAAGGTCCTGGAGTTGGTGGCAGAATGAAGGAAAGCCCTCTCTCACTGAAGTTTCCAGCAATAAGCCTGGTGTGTTCAAGGAAAGCAGAAGACCACCTTGTGCTGGAGCAGAGTGAGGGAGAGAATGAACAGAGACTCCTGGGGAGAGGAGAGCATCCTGTAGGGACTTGTAGGCCATTGGGAGGGCGTCCTTAATTCAGAATGAAATTGGGAGTCATTGGAAGGTTTGAACAGAGGACTGACTTAATCCGAAACATTTTTAAAGGATCCCTTTGGCTACTATGTTGAGAATGGATTGGGGGCAAGGATGGCACAGGGAGATGGGATGAGAAGTTATAGAAGATATCCTGGTGAGAGGTGAAGTGGCCTAGACCCAGTGCTAAAAATGGTGGTAGTGGGATTCTGGATATATTTTGAAGGTAGAGTATTTCCTGACCAAATCTAAATTCAATTCCAGACTCAACCATAATTTTTAATCTTGGTGTGGAAGACAAAATAATGCCCACCCTAGCCGTCCAAAATATCCACTTCCTATTCCCCAAAAGCTGTAGGTATATTACTCTCCATGGCACATAGCAAAAGGGACTTTGCAGCTGTGATTCAATTAAGGACCTTGTGATGAGGAGATGAGTCTGCATTTCCCAGGTGGGCCCAGTCTAATCACATGAGTCCTTAATAGTGGAGAACCATTTGCAGCTGTGGTCAGAGAGGGCTGTGATTATGAAAGAAAAGTTAGAGAGGCGTGATGGGTAAACAACACCATTGATTGTTTTGAAGGTAGAGGAAGGGGCCATGAGCGAGAACCGTGAGCTACTTCAGAAGCTGGGAAAGGCAAGGAAAGAGATTCTTCTGTGGGGCCTCCATCATGGAACAGCCCTGCCAATGTCTTTTATTTTAGCCCATTGAGACCCATGGTGAACTTTTACAGAAGTCTAAGGTAAATTTGTGTTGTTTCAAACCATGAAGTTTATAGTAATGTATTATAGCAGCAGTAAAAACTAATACTTGGACTTATCATTTAATCTCTATGGACCTTAGTTTCCCCATGTGAAAAAAAAAAGAGAATGATGATACTTATCAGGCAGGATAGCTATGGGAATCAGGGAAAAAAAACGGGTGTACAATGTCTATCACATAACTGGCACTCAGTACAGGCGGCCATTGTTGCTCTGTTTGTATACTAGGAATACTCAGTCCTTAGGGAGCCCCAATTCAGCCGCTTTCTGCAAGTTTCCTCTCTCATTAACCTTACGCTGGGAGAAGTCCAGATCTTGAAGTCAGATATTTATCGTTCAGTTCCTCTCTTCCTAGGGACTTTGAGCAAATTACTTCTCTCTTAGCCTCATTTTTACCACCCTTAGAATGGGGAAGCGTGTCGGCCTTGTAGAGTTGTGAGGGTTAATGAGCACCTAGGGACATTCAGGAAATGAGAGTATCTTTTCTCCCTCCAAGACAACAAAAACCCTGCATGCCTGCAGACTTTCTGTGAGAAAGGATCATGATTTTTTTCTCTCTCTCTCTTCCCCACTATCCTCATTTTATTTTCATTTTATTCTCTTCTTATGGATTTTGGTCCTACTTTATAGGATACGTGGCTCCTCATAACCTATTAAGAATGCGAAAGAGTTTTCTGAAATTTTCTTATGGTTCATATATTAAGCTATTTCTGGAGCTCTGCTTCTCCCCTGAGGATTGAGAATGCCATTGCTTTCCCATTATTCCAAACTGCTTATTTTTATGAGCACTTTGTTGAGAGTGCATTGTTTTCTCATCTTCTAATAAGAAGTCTATCTGGGAGATTGAAGACTTGATAATTGAGAGCGTGGCTTGTCCTCAGCCCCTTGGAATGTCCATTGGTTGTTGGTCAAATCAGTTTCTTAGGTCTGCATTTGGACAGAAAAGGCTTATGTATATAACTCATCACTATTCTGAGTTTTTTCTTCTCCTACCCCCAACAGCTGGTTCGCCGACATTCTGGGAGTACATGAAGAACTAGAATTCCCCATGTGCTATTAACTTTGCCCCACCCCAAAATCATTTTTTTGTGGTTATGATGCTTCCCACTCTCCCCAGCTTTCCTACAACCATCCCAACACCACTACTTCTCCCCATAGTTTGCTAGAATCCCCAGTGAGATGCTGCTTGTGCCCTTCACGCTACCTGGTAATTTTCCTGTGCTTTCTCCATCCATCTCTGTCCACTCTCCCCTGTCTCCACCTCACTCTCCAAGTCCTCTCAGCAGATGGTCTGACCTTCTATTTCACAGAGAAAATAAAAGACTCTAGACAGAGACTCCCTTGATTTCTTTCTGTACCCGTCCTTTCCTTGCCTGCTGTGACAATAGAAGAGTGTCTACACCTTGCAACTGGCAAATCCTTCCTTCTGGGCTCTGGCCTCATCCCCACCCAGCTCTCCCAGGACCTCACCCATGATCATCACTTTATTCTCCTGTAACTTCAGCCTCACTCCTGGATCCTTCCCGTCAACATTTGAACACGCTCTAGTCCTAGTCTTTTGCTCTTCTAGACTTACCCCTGTACATAAAGAAGCTGCTATATCTACCTACTCACAGCTGAGTTTCTCCAAAGAGCTATCTATACTATTTCTACTCTCATTTATGTGTTTAAGAGACAGGGTCATGAATTCTGTTTCTGCCATATGACGTGGAGAAGTCATTTAACCTCTCTGTGCCTTAATTTCCTCATCTGTAGAACGGGATAATAATAATACCTGCCTCATCAGGTTGTGATCATGAAAGTGATATTAATCTGTAGTATAAATAAAACATATAGAACATTACCTAGCACAGAATATTGCAATGTTAGCATCATTATTGTTAACCTCCTTCAATGTGACTTTTGCGACTTTCATTACTTTGGCAAAACCTTGCTGATGTCACCAGTGACTTCTACTAGGCTGAATTTATGAAATACTTTGTAGATCTCTTCTCAATGGACACAACAGCAGTTTCAATATTAAAACGTCCCCTCTTCCAGAAATACTCTCTTCCCCTGACTTAGGTGAATCTATTTTCCTCCAGTTCTAAAGATGAGGCCTCTCAACTTCGTTTGCTTGTTTCACCCACTCCCCCTGACACCTCAGTGTTGGAGTTCTTCAGATCTCAGTCCCAGGTCCTCTTATTTTACTACCTACTCCCTGAGTAAGCCCATTTATGCATGTTTGCAATACCTCCATTCCAGAACTCCAGCCCAGACTTCTCTCCTGAGTCTACTCCATAACCACTCACTTGGCAATTGCTGATGGTCCCTCATGCCACCCTAGATTTCCCCATCCTACCCCCAAGCCTGCATCCCCATGTCACCATTCTTCACCCAGATGTTCATGTCAGAAATCTAAGAGACATCCTCAATCCATCTCTCTTGGGCCTACTCCAAGCAATTGCACACTAATCTCTGGCTTCTACATCTCCAAAGTACTTTTAGAATCTTTATACTTTGCTACATCTCCATGGCCAACACCATGGTCCAAGCTTCAGTTCTCTCTCCTGAAACCACTGTGTGGAGCGGGCATCCCCACCCCCCTCACCCCCCATCCAACCACAGGATCCCTGAGTGATCTTTTAAAAACAGATATCATCATGCCACTCCCTTGCTCTGAGAGTGTGGATGATTTTCCATTGCTAGAAGGGATAAAATCCAAAATATCTTTACATGGCTCGTGGGCCCTGCATTTTCTGACCCCTGCTGACCTCTGGTCTCATCATCCTCCCTTTTCTTGCTAGCCCCAGCCACAGTGACCTTCTCTCAGATAATTAAGATCAATCAAGGCCATGGCAAGTGGATTGCCTGAGCCCACAAGTTCGAGACCAGCCCAGGCAACTTGGCGAGACCTCATCTCTACAATAAATCAAAAATTAGCCGGGCACAGAAGCACTCACCCAGCTACTTGGAAGGCTGAGGTGGCAGGATCACGGGAGTCCAGCAGGTTGACGCTGGGGTGGCCGTGAGCATGCCTCTGTACTCCAGCCTGGGCAATGGAGTAAGTCTCCAACTCAAAAAAATAAAAAATAAAAGATCAATCAGCTCCTTCCAACTTCAAAGCTTTCACTTTCTTCATGCCACCACCCAGTCCTACCTCTCCCCTGGCCATCTCTCGCCAACGTTAATTCAAATCCTACTCATCGCTCAGACCTCAGCCTGTCTCTTTCTCAGGCAGGCCCTTCTGTGACTCCCCAGATTTGGTTCATCTTCATTGGCTTTTCTGGGCTGCACTACTTTAATTCCCTGTTCATTTCTTCCGGGTTAAAAAATAGTTATAGTTTTGTGGTTACTTGGTTAATTTTTTTCCAAAGTCTTCCCCTCAAATCCCCAACACTCATTATCTAGAGCAAGAGAAAGATCACTTAAAATAATCTTAAAGAAAATAAAGAGAGCTTCTTTGTCTCCAATATTTTAAGGGTTAATCCAAACACATTTTTAAAGACATCACATCAATCAAAAGGTCAGAGAAAATATTCTTGGGATAGATTGTTTAATAAGAGAAATTGTGACAGTGAGTTTTAAATGCAAACATAGTAGAGAAATTGTATATAGATTACACACACACACATACACACACACACACACACACACACACCTCTCTTACATTTAACTCAATAGTAATCACATAAGTGTTTATAATACCCCTACCATCCATTTCTCTAATATTGAATTTCAGCTTTATTGTCTCTTCTCCCACCTGCCTGATTAATTTCAATTGCCAACCAAAGCTGATAAACTTGTAGCAGTAACCTCACAGACTCTGCTCCTTGCCAGAGTGACATCTTCAATGAGAGATGACCCAGTTCAAGCAATAAAAACATTTCAGGCAGAGGAAAGATTCATTTATTAGCAAACTCATGGCCTCTCCAATTCCCCGAAGTGAACCTTCTCAGTCTCTTTGAAAGCATGAGAACATCTTTCAGGCTCAGAGCACATTCTCTGGTAGGCTGCATAGGAGGACATCTGTGAGCATTTCTACAGTGGGCCCATGTTGCCCAGTCTAACCTTTAGTAGATAGCTTCCACAGCAAGTGATAACTGGGAGGAAACGAGGTCGCAGGCATTCATGTCTCCCATGTCACCAAGCAGAGGCACAAATTAAAATCTAGTTAAAAATAAACAATTCAATTCTGTGCTGAGCTTATATCCCAAGAGTCAGTCAAAATTTATAGCTAAAAAGACCTTTTATTTGAAATGTAATGTAAATAGCAAGAGAAACTTGGTCTAAAATAACCTTTCCAAACTTTGACTTTGTGCATGTAGTAGACCCAGTTCCCTAATAATTTTCGAAGTAGGAGAAGCAACTAGCTTGTTATTATCATCATAATATTTTAATTTTCCCATATTCTGAAAGCTCTGGGTACATATTGACTGAGGATAAAGTTCATTAACTCTCTCAAACAAGTGTCATTGACTGCCTGCTCAGTGTCCAGCATTGTGCTGGGTGTAAACAATATAAAAAGCTGCAGCTCTGTCCTCAAGGAGCTTACAGTCTACCGAGAGATACAGGGAAATGAAAGGCAAGCATCATACAGTTGATAAGGGCTATAGATAAGAGGAGAAATACTCTGAGAGTCCAGAGAAAGGTTCCCTAATCCAGACTTAGAGGGTCACAAAATGCTTCCCAGAAGAAGTGCTGCCCCTTTGAGAATAAGTAAAGTGAACCTTATGAAGGTCCAGGATAAGAGTGTCCCAGACAAAGGAAGGAGATGGCCTAGAAGCAACAGAGAGGAAACCATAGTCAGGAAGCCAAAGATCAGTGCCCCTGGAGCCATGGACATTTTCGCCTTCTTCCAGTCACTACAATAAAAAGTCTACCTGGACTCTCCCCACCAAAATTGTTTTCATTTTACCATTTCACAACATCCTTATTTGAACTGGTTCTTTGGTGGTTGGGTGACCAGTTGGTTTGCCTATTTCCTATGGCACTGCTCCTTCTTAGCTTCCTTGGCAGGTCCCATTCTCCACACTCCCTAATGCTCTAACCCTTTAGCAAGCTTTCTTACACTGCTTCCCATCCGTGTTCCACTTCTTAGCCAGAGAGTTTGTTTTAAAATGCAAATTTTGTCATGTCAATCCTCCTACTTAAAACTCTTCAATAGTTTGTTTTTTCCAGTTTTGGTGTGTTTCTTTTTTTTTTCTTTTTCGGTAGCACTTTTATTTTTTCTTGCACAATGACGTATCCTCGGGCTGTGATATTCTCACACGACAGTAGAAAAACAAGATGTGTAAGTCATCCTTAAAAGCTGAGAATTAGATACAAAAGTCTAACATAAATTAAAGCAATGCATAAATTTTCAGGTACAAATACAAACCATTTTGCAGCTAGAGTGAGTAATTTATCCATGACATTCTGCTGGAAAAACATTGGGTAAGAAAGAAGATGGAGTTCTAAACCTTAGATTAGCTATATTTTCTAGCTCTGCTGGAACACTGCAAGAAAGAACTGACAATTCATTCATAAATTCTCGACAGCCTCTAGAGAAATCCAAGCATTGTCATTAGTAGTCTGTTGAGATTTGATCAGGCCCTAGAGGAGTGAACAGCTCATAAGAAATTGTCGGTCAGCCAAAGAGCCATCACATCGGGCCAAGTTGCTTCCGTAAACATGTTATCCTTATTCTCCCTTTGCTGCACAAAGTGTCCTACCACATGTGCTAAACTTTAAACCAAAAGTATGCAAATGACTTTAGAAAATGTATCATAAAGAAATAGTTAACATGAATCCAGTGTGAAATAGTGCTGTTTGCCTGACTGTTAGACAAAGACTGGAATCTTTTTTAAAAGGCATCTTCCAGATGTATATATACACCTAACATAAAATGTATATATACCTCTGCCAGGGCAAACTTATGCTTGTGAATTAATACACACAGAACGTGCAGTGATGTCTGCCCAGCTCTCCATTTAAAAGTAATCGCAGACAATGGACAGACCGAACTCATCAGAATCTTGCTTGATAATCCACACCTGCTAGGTCAAGAAGCAGATAAACACGGTATTTGCACTCAAAGGAGGAATAATCTTAAACTTCATTGTGATTGGTTCCAAGCCTGTGACATCTGTCTATGTTCTTAAGTCAGTAATACCAGAATACCGAGTAGTACTAGCAGACCAGATGGTGCGTGTTGTATTGGCATATAGGTCTTTTGCAGTATAAGCATCACATCTCTTGGGTGACTTACTTGGAAGTGCTCTCATGAATGCCACTGATTCTTAAGGTGAATGGCTGGAAATAAACTTCTGGATCCATGACCCTCTTGTTGATGGAGACGATCAACCAACTGTCAGTGAACTCAGTGCTCTGGGAAGACAGGAAGCAGCAGTAGCTCCTGTTTGACATCCAGAACAGGATGGCACCACCTCTTCTTGGCATCATGTACAATTTTTTCCTCTGCTGTCATGGTGAAGCTGTAATCTCTCCTCACAATCTTTTGGAATATTCTTCCAAGTCTCAGTTGGCAGGATCCAAAAATAGGATGACATGAGACAGGTATAACCTTCACAGAAGGGCATTGTGTGGGTACCACCACCACCCAAGACTACCAGTAGTGTATGACTGGAAGCATACAAGAACAGCATGGCTGGAACACCAGCACACGTAGCTGCACTACTGAAGGAGTTGAACAGGGCCTGTGACAAGCGGCCCTGAGCTTCAAGGGAGCTTCATTGCAGTGCATGTGGTATTCCTCAGGCACACTGTAGAAGGTATGATGCCAGATCACCAGTTAGGAATAGAGACACGATGGATAGGAATCTTTGGTGGCAGATACCTCTCTTGTATCTTGGTTCATCATTCATATTGTTGTCCTTCTGCCCCATACCTACCATGGCCTCCCGGGTCTTGGACGATGAATAACTGAAGGCAACAAGGTGCAGTGGGCATTGTCCTTAGCAGAGACAGTCTTGCTCATGTCTGAGACACTGTAGAAGGAAGGAGCAGTGAGTTCATGATTTTCCTTGATCCATCCTTCCACTTGCTACACACACGTAGATGGAGAACAGCTGGAGTGAAATGATGAAAGCATTGTGAGAGCTTCCCATTGCTGGGGTCCTTAAATGGCCTCACAGGCCCTGCATGACCCAGCCCCCGCCTATCATTCACACCACCTCTTACTATAATCCCCTGCCCTTTATCCTTCATCTTCTTTACATCTCTCAGGCACACTGTGATGGGAAATTTTATGTGTCAGCTTGACTGGGCTAAGGAATACCCAGAGATCTGGTAACACATTATTTCTGGGTATGTCTGTGAGTGCGTTTCTGCAAGAGGTTAGCATTTGAATCAGTAGAGTGAGTAAAAGAAGATTGCCCTCACCAATGTGGGTGGGTATCATTCAATTCGTTCAGGGTCTGAATAGAACAAAAAGGTAGCAGAAGGGTGAATTTGCTTTCTGCTCAAGTTCGGACATCCATCGTCTCCTATCATTGGATATCGGGACTCCTGATTCTTATGCCTTTGGACTCACACTAGAACTTACACTCTTGGCTTCCCTGGTTCTCAGGCCTTCAGATTTGGGTTAGAGTTTCACATCAGTTTTTCTGAACCTCCAGCTTCCAGGCAGCAGAGAGTGGGACCTCCTAGCCTCCATAATCACTGAGTCACAATAAATCTGTCTGTCTATCTGTCTGTCTGTGTATGTATGTATGTATCTACCTACTCATCTAATCGCCTCCTTTTGGCTTCGTTTTTTTGAAGGACGCTGCCTCACACATATGCTCTGCTTTTCCTTGCCCAAGACATTCACATGTGTTTTTTTCTCACTTGGCACTCTGTTTCTAACCCAACATCTGAACCTAGCGAACTCCTGCCCACTCTTATAGTTTTACCTTAAAGGTACATCACTGCTTCCAAGATACTTTCCCTGATTCCCCAGTCTAATTGGGTCTGTGCTCTTTCTTCCCAACTGCTTAGTTGGAACTACTCCTTAAATGTTTGACTTCCCTTGCAGATAATGAAGTCCTGAGGGTAGGGACGACTCCTCTTCTGTTCACTGCCATAGCCCCACCTCCTAGCAGAACATTTGACTTAGAGCATTTGTTAAATGCAGAAATGAATGAACCAGGAAAGGATATATCCATAGCAAATGCTAAGATTTGGTAACAGCAAACCAAGCGAATTGTTATCTTTTGACTTTCATTTTCTTTGTGATGTGAAATGATCTAAGTGTGAGAAAAAAGACAGTGAGATTGGGGGATGGATTTTAGTTTTTCTTTATTTAAAAAGAAATGGCATAAGAAGCCCCTGCTACCCAAGATCTACTTTCATTGATTATCATATATTGCCAAACTTGTTCCATCTGTACCTCTACCTTATTGGTTTTATATAGAGGTATAATATACATACTATAAAATCCACCATTTGAAAGTGTGTAATCCAGTGGAGGTTTTTTGAATATTCACAGAGTTGTATAATACTCTCTAATTCCAAAACATGTTTAATCTCCCTCCAAAAAATTGTTATACCCTTTAAGCAGTCATTCCCGCTTCCCTCTTCCCCTACCCCCGTCAATGACTAATTGCTTTCTGTCTATATGGATTTGCCTATTTTGGACATTTCATATAAACAGAATTATACAGTGTGTGACCTTTTGTAGCTAGCTTTTCTCACTTAGCGTAATTTTTTCAAGGTTCATCCATGCTGTAGCTTGCCTTAGCATGTCACTCATTTTTATAGCTGAATAATATTCTATTAAATGGATATATCACATTTTATTTATTCATTCATCAATTGATAAACATTTGGGTTGTTTCCACCTTTTGGCTAAAGATGAAAATTGGAAGATATAAAATGCCCACATGGTTAAAGGGAGAAAGAGTTAACAGGGAAGCAGAAGGATCGCCTGGTTGAATTTAGAGACCACAGTATAATGCTGCACAGTCATTTAAGTTATGTCACAGAATACCCTTCGGAAACAAGCTCTGCCTCTTCCCAGAACTTTACACATTAGCACTGGTAAATTACTTGTAGTTCCATGAACCCTCCTCTTGGATTTCAGTGTTCTTCTCTCTGCCTGGACCATTTTCTTCCAGATCTCACTGCCCACTCCTAACTTATCTTTGAGTCAGGTTGATGTCACATCCTCCAGGAAGCTTTTTGTAACACTCTGAATCAACGCTAGGTGCCCCTTTCAAGTACTCCCATGGCACCCATCAATAACCACATCATAGAATTTCTGACACTGCTTTGAAACATCCCACCCTCCACCACTACTCGGCCTTCTTGTGAACAAGGATTGTGACGGTCACCAGGTTAGCTCCATGCCTGACACAATGCCTGCTGCCTAAGAGGGGCTTAGTAAATTCTGAAGGAATAGATCAGTTAATGAGTGGTACATACTTTCAGAAATCTGGATTCCCGAAGGTTGAAGATGCTAAGAACTAGGGCAGGGTAGTAACGTGGGTGTCGCTCAACACACTGGCTGTTGAAATTCCTCAGAGTTGAATTTTTGCACTCTTAAAAATAAGCGAGAACTGCAGTAATTACTGTTTGTCAAAACATATTTATTCATATTTCTGGACAAGTTTTTGATCAAAGTTAAAAATAAATCTTTCAGAAGTATCAGCTTCGTAATTCTGTTTTCCTTCTTTGTCCAATTGAGTGCTCGACTCTTGAATGATGGTTTCTAGAACACATCTGGAAAGAGGCAAGAGGATATTCACCCAGGTGCCCACAGGTAGAGAAGCATAAGATACTAGCCAGGATATCAAATTTAGTCTAGCATTAGAAACAACCCCTAATAGATATCAGAGAGGGTAAAAGTGCTTTTTCAAGAGAAAGAAAACTACCAGTGATATGCCTCTCCACCATAACCTTCAAAGATCTTTTTTATTCTTTGTGTTAACTCAATTAGAATGTTGACCATGTAAACTTTGAAAAATTACGAAGCTATGGAAAACATGTACTTTCTACAGCATATTGAGTTAATAGAGGTATTGCCTGGACTTGACCAAATAAATCCTTTAAAATAACCACACATAAAAATACAGCTACATTTTTGAAGTGTAGACTATAAACTTTTAGATGAACTCTCTTTTGAAGAAAGTATCATGTAGAAAAAGAAATACCTGACACATACAAATTAAGTGAGGACAATCTATTGAATCTATTAAGTGAGGACAATCTATTAGCTAGCACCAATCCAGTTTTAATAGTTTGTTTTTAAGTACATGCATCTTTGAACTAAATATGTAGCTTGTTTTTACAAGAGACAGATAGTGGGAGATGGCCCTAAATTGACTCTTGCTCTGCAATCCAAAGTGTATCTCAATGCAAGTTCCCCTGTGCTTATCTAATAATGAGGTTGGACAAGAATAACGCTGCCTTAGATTGCAATGTTCAAGGCATTCATTAAAGTTAATAATCAGTGCTCCTGTATAGAAGCTTTATGCCTAACATTGATTGGCCCCTTATTGTGTGGCCTTTGCTAGTATTCCAGTAGCAAGAAGCTCACCACAAAGGCCATCAGGTAGGTTTCCATGGAAGCAGTCTTTCTTTTGTTATTCACATTTGTAATGTAGACAGCATCTGAATACTCACCATGTCACTGCTTAATGAAAAGAAATAGAATATTGGTAATACCAGTAGAGTCAGAAAGCTGGTCTCTGGGTGTGACAACAAGGAAAGGCATGATGTCTACTCAGGTTTCCTTTTAAGCAGCTGCCCATTAAGTAAGATAAGGGTCCCTTCAATCTTATTGCATGTTAATAATCTTCAGTAGTATTGCCCTAGCGACAAATAGAACTCAATGCTGAGTAGAATAGTCTCATCAGTGCTGAATCCTGTGAACAAGTTTGTGATTGTACACTAGTAAGAGTGCAGTGTAAAAACTATGGAAGAGGCCAGGCACAGTGGCTCACACCTATAATCCCAGCACTTTGGGAGGCCAAGATGGGAGGATTCTTGAGACCAGAGGTTCCAGACCAGCCTGGACAGCATGGCAAGACCTCATCTCTACAAAATCAAAAAATTAGCCAGGCATGGTGACATGCGCCTATAATCCCAGCAACTCCGGAGGCTGAGGCAGAAGCATCACCTGAGCCCAAGAGTTCAAAACTGCGGTGAGCTGTGGTCATGCCACTGTACTTCAGCCTCAGTGACAGCGTGAGATCCTAACTCAAAAAGGAAAAAAAAAACTATGGAAGAAAAAATTCTACTTTTTAACATGTAAGAATAATGTTGGGGAATGAAAATAGATTTGGATTTTTGTTGAGTTTGTGTATGTGTTCGTTTTTCCCAATGACAACACCTAGATTTGCTCACTGTCTTTATTGTCTAAAATAAATGCATTCTGGTGTCACTTCACTGTGACAGTGAATTGATTATTTGAGCTGATAGCAGCTCATGGGGTCTTTATTATGCAGCCTTTCTTCTAAGGTCAACGACAAAGTCAACTAGTACTCAGTCATTCAAATTAAGAGAAGAATTACTAAAACTTAACATTGTTCTGCTATTCTGCCACTTACTCTGGAGAGAGTAAAAACTGCAACCCTTAATTTAATGTACCTTTTTCCTTCCTAGAGGCTAGGAGGTCTGAAAATATTTATGAATGGATAAGTCTTTAGTGCTTCCAATTTAACTACTTTAATCTATGACATTTCCACAAGGCATTGCATGACTTTACTTTGTTGTTTGAGCCTTTGTTATAAGTAGTCTAAGTGGGTGTAACACCCATGGAGGTATGTAAATTTTCTGCCCTATATTAAACATATTTTTAAATGTTTTAAAACAAAACTTCAATGGGATGGAGAATATAAGTTATAGGGGTTTTGGTATAATTTTGGCAAGTGGGGCAAAAATGAAAATGTCGCAGGATTGAGATGGAAGAAATTTATTTATTTTTGTGTTTTAAATTGCTTGACGTTTTGGTTTGTTTGTTTTTAGTTCCTCATTTTATTTATTTTATTTATTTTAATTTAAAGTTGTTGGTTACAAGTCAGGATTGGGTACATAAATGGTTTGTGAAATGTTGGGCCTCCCATTAGACTTCTCTTCACCTGGATTAGGATCAGGCACCCTTACTGATGTTTTGTGCCCCACACCCCAGTGTCCTGCTACAGCCAATCTCTTTTTTGTAGTATTATGAGAGCTGTTCAGAATCCACTTATGAATTGAAAACATGTGGTACTCAGTTATTTGTTTCTATGATAGATCACCGAGGATAATAAACTCCAAATCCACCCAAGTTGCTGTGAAGTCCATAATTTTGTCCTTCTTTATGGCTCTGTAATATTCCATCATGTATATGTACCACATTTTTTTATCCAGTCCAGTTTCAATGGGCAGTACGGTTGGTTCCATGTTTTTGCTATTGTGAATAGTGCTGCAATAGGCATATGTGCACAGGTATCTTTTTTGTAGAATGCGTTGAGTTCCTCTGGGTATATTCGAGATGGAAGAAATTTAAACTCACTCGAGGGCTAAGAGTGTTCCTCTTGAAGCTGTTAGGTGTATCTATTCACCATTAGGTTGGATACTGGCTTTCTCAAAAGAGGGACAAGATTGAGATCAGGGAAAGTAAGAAATTGAAGATCAACAGGGTTAGAAACAGGAGAAGATTACTCATCAAGAAGAGGGCATCCAACAGAGGACTCTGAGTGAGCAGGAACAGATCGAAGAGCCTGCAGAGACAGGCCAGAGGAAGTACCAGGCCAATAGATTCCTCAACTGCCTTCAGAACCTAACAGGGAGACAGACCACTCTTAAAAAAGGGAAGGTCCTCATTGTTTCTGGAGTATGCAAAGAACTACTGTTTTCCCATTTAGTAAATTACCAAAAATCTAACATTTTTGCTTCTATTAAATGGATAGAAAATTAGAATTCCCCATCATTTTGAAGAAGCCACCAGTGTTGAGGTGGAAATGCTCTCTATTTTTTATTCTAAATCATCTTCTTTATGGACTTGCCACCATAATAAGTCCACTAACTGGATTGATTCATCTATTCATTTGTACCATACATATATACAGCACTTCACTGCAAATTGGTTGTGCTAGCTAATATAATAGAGATTTAAACATGAATGAGATTCATGGTGAAAAGTCAAGGAAAACTCTTGTATTTCTAGAAAAGGGAGTGAAAAAAGTAATCATCTTGACATACACCCAGAGAATTCTCAACAACACAGACTTTCCTGGAAGAAGAAAGACTTCACCAGAGTCTTATATACCTGGCGGAAGTGAAATTTCCCAACTCATCCACCCTAGTTTTCCTGTCTCAGAGCCCAGGGACACGAGCTTACTAAAAGACTAAGATTTAACCATACGATTTTAGCACAGTCTCTTTTTCTTCTACTGTCACATCAGCAGGGCTTCAGTATAATAACGGCTATTCCAACTGAAAAATCTTCAAGACACAGACACTATTTAAGAAGGAGTTCTTAGGGAAACTCAAGAGAGACAAAAAACAAGGATGCTAAAGGCAATTGAAGCCTCTGCCACCGATGACTATGGAAAACATAGAAAACAGTACCAGTCATAGTTAAATTAAAATAAAATCTCACCCTACAAGTCTATATACCTCAATTTCTAGTACCAGATACATCATGTTTGATTTTCAACAAAAAATTTCAAAACATGATAATGGACAATAAAAAATACAATCTGAAAAGATAAAGCAAGTGTCAGAATCTAGATATGGTACAGATTTTGGGATTGTTGGACAAGGAATTTAACAATAACTGTAATGAATATGTTAATGTTCTAATGGGAAAAGCAAACAATATACAAGAACAGAGAGGGTATTGTAAGCAGAGAAATGGAAACTTTAAGAAAGAATCAAAAAGAAATGCTGTAAATAAAAAACACTGTAACAGAAATAAAGAATGCCTTTGATGGGCTCATCAGTAAATTAGGCACATCCAAGGACAGAATCTGTGAGCTTCAAAGGTATCCAATTTTTCACTATTAAATACATTGACTGTAGGTTTTTAATAGATGTTCTTTATCAATTTGGGACAGTCCTCCTCTATTCATACTCTTCTGAGAGATTTTTAATCACAAATAGGTATTGAGTTTTGTCAAATTATTTTTGTGCATCTATTAATATGATCATATCCTTCTTCTTTAATCAGTTGATGAGGTGGATTACATCTGATTTTTCAATGTTGACCATCCTTGCACATTTGAAATAAATTCT
Source organism: Tarsius wallacei (assembly GCA_963574415.1). NCBI lineage: Eukaryota > Metazoa > Chordata > Mammalia > Primates > Tarsiidae > Tarsius > Tarsius wallacei. The sequence continues at coordinate 1,883 of CAUYQG010121446.1, read as the reverse complement.
ACTTGTTCTTGGTGAATAATTCTTTTTATACATTTTTGGACTTGATTTGCTAATATTTTTAAGGATTTTTGCATCTATTTTCACAAGAGATATGTGTCTGCATGTTTTCTTTTTTGTAATGTCTTTCTCTAATTTTGATATTAGGGGAATTCTGGCCTCAGTGAACAAGTTAGAAAGTATTATTTCTACTTCTGTTTTCTGAAAGAGATTGTGAAGACTGGTATCATTTCTTCCTTAAATGTTGGTAGACTTTACCATTGAAACCATCTGAACCTGCTGTATCTGTTTGGAAGGTTATTAATTATTGACACAATTTCTCTGATATAAGTCTACTAAGATTATCTGTTTTTTCTTGTATGACTTGGTGATTGTTTCTTTCCAGGATTTGGTACCATTTTATCTAGATTACCGAATTTGTGGGCACAAAGTTGTTAATAATATTCCTTTATTACTTTTTAATTTCCATGGGATTAAGAGTGAGACTCCTCTTTTATTTCTAGTATTAGTAACTTGCGTAATTTCTCTTTTTTTAAATTGGTTAGCCTCGCTTGAGTTTTATCAATTTTATTGATCCTTTCAAAGAATCAGCTTTTGGTTTTATTGATTTTCTTTTCTTGGTTTTCTTTTTGTTGTTTCATTTATCCTGTTGGTTTGGACTTAAATTGTTCTTTCTCTAGTAATCGAAGGTAGAAACTTAAAATTTTATTTCCTAATATATGCATTTATTGTTTCAAATTAACCTGTAAGCACTACTTTCACTGCATCTCACAAATTTTGAAAAGTTGTATTTTCATTTTCTTCTAGTTCAAAATATTTCAAAATGTATACTTCTTTGACCCATGTGTTATCTATCAGTGTGTTATTTAATCTCTAAATATTTTGGACTTTTCCAGCAATTTATCTTTTATTGATTTATAGTTTAATTTCCTTATTGACTATAAGCATACTTTGTATGATTTTGATTCTTTTGCATTTGTTAAGATGTGTTTTATGGCCTACAATGTAGTCAATCTTGGTGAATGTCTTACATGAGTTTGACTAGAATATGTACTCTGCTTTTATTGAATATAGTAGTCTATACATGTCAATTAGATCAAGTTGATTGATGATACTGTTCAGGTCAATTATATCCTCAAGGATTTTTTGCCTGCTTGACCTATCAATTGCTGAAAGAGGGTTGTTGAAGTCTCCAATTATAATAGTGGATATGCCTATCTATACTTATAGAATGGTATAATAGACACTGGAGACTTAGAAGAAGGAGGGTAAGAAGGGTGTGAAAGGTGAAAAATTGCCTATCAGGTACAATGTACACTAGTGGGGGTGATGGGTATACTTAAAACCCAGACTTCTTTACCACTATACACCACTATACAATATAACCAGAAACCATTTACACCCCTGAAGTGACTTAATTAATTCAAAAATTAAAAAAGAATATATCTTAAGACAAATGAAAATGCAAACACATCTGAAAACTTACAGGATGTAGCAAAAGCAATACTAAGAGAGATAGTTATAGCAATTTAAAATCATTTAAAATGCAATACACTTACATTTTAAAAATAGAGATATCAAATAAGCAACCTAAACTTTACACCTCAAAGAACTAGAAAAAGAATATCAAACTAAGCCCAAAGTTAGCAGAAGAAATATGTACTAAGTATTACAGCAGACATAAATGGAATAGAAAATAGAAAAATAATAGAGAAGATAAACAAAACTAAGAGTTGTGGGTTTTGTTTTTTTTTAAAGATAAACACTATCAACAAGCCTAATATGCTTTAGTTCCATTTTTATACATTCTAATTTTTTTAAACTTTTTAAATTTTTTGTTGAAAATTAAGGTGCAAACACACACATTAGCCTAGGTCTATGCAGAG
>CAUYQG010121442.1:0-16556 GCA_963574415.1 Tarsius wallacei | reverse complement strand
GCTGGAACTACAGGCGCACGCTACCACGCCCGGCTAATTTTTTTGATTTATTGTAGAGATGAGGTCTCGCCAAGTTGCCCAGGCGGGTCTTGAACCCGCGGGCTCAAGCAATTCACTCACCTCAGCCTCCCAAAGCGCGGGATTACAGGCTGAGCCACCGAGCCCGGCCACATTGCAACTAATTTTACAGAAATAAAAAGGATTATAAGAGAGTACCATGGACAACTATATGTCACAAATTGGATAACCTAGATGCAATGGATACATTCCTAGAAACATACAACCTACTAAGACTGAACATGTAGAAACAGAAAATCTGAACAGACCTAATACTAGTAAACAGATTGAATTAGTAACCAAAAACCTCCCAACAATGGAAAGTCCAGGACCAGATGGCATTATTGATGAATCCTACCAAACATTAAAAAATAATAATGCTAATACTAATCCTCCCCAAAGTCTCCTAAAAAATTAAAAGCAGGAACACTTCTAAACTCATTCTATGACATCAGCATTACCCTGTTACTGAAGCCAGACACTGACACTACAAAAAAAAAAGTCTACAAAAATACAAACCAACAGCTTTGATGAATATTGATGCAAAAATGCTAAACAAAATACTAGCAAACAGAATTCAACAACATGTTGAAAGAATTATGCACCACAACCAAGTAGGATTTATTCCTAGAATACAAGATGGTTCAACACACACACAAAAAAATCAATCAATGTAATACACCACATTAATTGGATGGAGGAAAACAAAAAACCCCACATGATTGTCTCGACTGATGCAGAAAAAGCATTTGACAAAATTCAACATCATTTCATGATTAAAGTAAAAAAGAAACTAACAAACTCAGAATAGAGGGAAACTACCTCAACATCATAAATGCCATATGTGAAAAGCCCTCAGCTAACATCTACTCAATGGTGAAAAGTTGAAAGCATTTCCTCTAAGATCAGAAATAAGAAAAGGATGCCCACTTTTGCCACTTCTATTCAACCACATTAGTGGAGGTCCTAGCCAGAGCAATCAGGCAAAAATAAAGAAGTAAAATACATTCAAATTAGAAAGGAGGAAGTAAAATTATCTGTTTATACACAACATGATCATATAGGTAGAAAACACTAAAGATATCACACATGAAAAATTGGAGCCAATAAATGAATTCAGCAACGTTGAAGAACACAAAATCAACACACAAAAATGAGTGTATTTCTACATACTATGAACAATCAATAAACAATCTGAAAAGAAAATTTAAAAAGCAGTTCCATTTACAACAGCAAAAAAAAAAAAAAAAAAGAATAAAATACTTAGGAATAAACAACCCAGGAGGTTAAAGACATGTATTCTGACATGTATTCTGACAAAATGTTGCTGAAATTTAAAAAGACATGAATAAAGGAAAGACCTTTTATGCTCATTGACTAATATTTTGGTTAGTATTGATGTCTGTACTATCCAGGGAGATCCACAAATTTAATGCAATTCTTATCAAAATCCCAGTGGCATTTTTGGCAGAAATTGAAAAATCCATTCTAAAATTTATATGGAATTTTAAGGGACTACAAGTAGCTGAAACATGGAGCCAACCCAGGTGCCCATCAAAAGTGGACCGGATAAAGAAAATGTGGTACATACACATGTATACACAAAGGAAATGTAGTAAGTATACATAATGGAATACTACTCAGCCATAAATAAGAAAATCATGTCCTTTGCAGCAACATGGATGCAGCTAGAGACCATCATTCTGAGTGAACTGAGAAACAAAAACTGAACACCACATGATTTTACTCATAAGTGGGCCCTAAACGTTGGGCGGGTGAACACAAAGGCAGGAACAATAGAGGATGGGTGCAGCTAAAGGAGACAGGAGAGGAGGGGGGATAAGGGACATACAAAGAAATATTTGTATTCAGGACCATGTCCACTACTAGAGGGAAAATGGGCTCACTAGAAGTCCAACCTCACCTTCATGCAATTTACTTACATAGCAAATCTTCACAAATACCCCACAGTTCTAAAATAAATTTTTTAAAGAGTAGGGAACTTGAATAGAAATTTTTCCAAAGAACATATACAAACGGGTAACAAGCACAAGAAGAGACGCTCAACATCACTAGTCATTAGAGAAGCACAAATCGCAATCACAATAAGATACCACCTCACACCCATTTGCATGCTACTATGAAAAAACAAAATAACGGGAGTTGGAAAAGATGTGACAAAAATCGGAACACTTGTGCACTGTTGGTAAGAATGTAAAATGGTATAGCTGCTGTGGAAAAGAGAATGGTGATTCCAAAAAAATTAACAATAGAATTACCATATGATCCAGCAATTCCACTTTTGAGTATATACCCAAAACAATTGAAAGCAGGTTCTTAAAGAGATATTTGTACACCCATGTGCATAGCAGCATTATTCACAACAGCCCAAAGATAGAAGAAACACAAGTGTCCATTGACACATGAGTGGATGAACAAAATGTGACATATCCATCCAATGGAATGTTATTCAGCCTTCAATAGGAAGGCTAAGGCGTGAGTGGGCCTTGAAGACGTTATGCCAAGTGAAATAAACCAGTCACTAAAGGACAAATACTGTATGAGGTACCTAGAATAGTCAGACTGATAAAGACTGAAAGTAGAATGGTGGTTTCTAAGAACTAAGGGAAGGGGGAATCAGGTGTTATTATTGAACAGATACAGAGTTTTCATTTTGCAATAGGAAAAGAATTCTGGGGATTGGTTGTGCAACAATGCAAATGTATTTACTGTAGAACTGTATACTTGAAAATGGTTACAATGATAAATTTTATGTTATGTATACCCTACCACAATTTTTAAAATTTAAATGCTTTCTACAAAATCATAAATAGCTCCAAATTTCTAAATTTGGTAAAAACATAAATTTAGGATTGAAGAAGCTCACTAGCTCCAACAAAGAAAGTCAAGCCAGGGCACATCAGAGTCAAACTTCTGAAAAGCAGTCTGTTAAAAAGAGGATCTTTTTAAAAAGCCAAAACAAAAACAAACAAAAACTCACACATTATATACAGGGGAAGAAATATTTGAGTTATCACTGACTTTCCATCGGAAACTATGGAGACTAGAAGTTATTTAAAAGCTTTGAAAGGAAAAATTGTCAACTCGGAAGTTTTTATCCAGTGGAAATATCTTTCAAGAATAAAGATGAATAAAGGCAGCTTCAGATAAGAGCAAACTGAGGGAATTTATGGCTGGCAAAATTGTTGCACGATAAATTGTTAGGAAGGTTCTTCAGACTGAAGAGAAATTGTACTTGATGGAAAATTGAATCTTTAGGAAAGAAAAGAAAGAAATGATATATTTCTGGGTAAATATAGACTACAATTTTTTCTCTTAATTTATTTAAAATATATAGAGCTGTCAAAGCAAAAATTACAGCAATGCTTTGCAAAGTGATGTGTATAGAGGTAACACATATGACAACTATGATGCAAAAGACAGGAGGATGGTAAATGGACCTAGATGGCTGCGAGGTTTCTGCATTTTCAGTAAATAGCACAATATTAATAGGAAGTAAACTGTGAAGGGTTAAGAATGTACACTGGAATCCCTAAGACAAGCACCCCAAAATGCAGAGATTTAGCTAAAAGCCAAAAGCTAAATTGAAAAATTGAAATTCTAAAAAATACTTAAATAGTAATTTTTAAAATCAATAGAAGACAAATAAAAGCAGAGGGACAAACACAAAACAATAAAAAGGTAGATCCAAATCCACCTATAACATTAAATGTGGATATAAGAAATACTAAAAGTCAAAGACAGATATTGTCTTAATAGATAAAAGAGCAAAACCCAACTATATTCTGTCTATAAGAGTTAGACATATATAAAGACACAGATCATTTGAGAATAAATGGATGGTAACATATATACCATGCAATCAGGAAGCATAAGAAGACTGGATATCAGATAAATAGACTACAAGGGAAATAGTGTCACTGGAGTTGAAGACAGGAACATCATAATGACAAAAGAGTCCATTTATTAGGAGACATTGCGATTATAGGTGAGCACATGCCTGATAACAGCTTCAAAATACATGAAACAAAATTGACAGAAGTGAAGAGAGAATTAGACAATTTCACAAAGTTAAAAATGTTAATACCACTCTCTCAGGAGTAGTTAGAAAAACTAGACCTAAAAATATGGGTGAATTGAAAAGCATTATCACCACTCTGATCTAATTAGTATTTTTAGAACAGTATATCTAAAATGGCAGAATCTGCATTCTTTTTAATTTCATATAGTTTACTCATCAAGATAGATCACATACTAGAATAAATTTATAGGTCTTTAGACCATATAGATTATGTTCCCTGACCACTATGGAACTTACTTAGAAATCCATAAGAATAGGAGAATTCAAAATAGTATTATTGGCAATGGGGACAAATAGTATTATTGGAGATTAAATATTTGGCATCAAATAACACACCTCTAAGTAATCCATGTGTCAAAGAGTAAATCACAATGACAATTTTAAAATGCTTAAAACCGAATGATAAAAAATTCTACACATGAAAATTTGTGTAAGAAAATTAAACTAAAGCAGAATTTAGAGAAAAATATTACAGCTTAGAAGTTATATTGGAAAAGAAAAAAGATCTTAAATCAGTGACATGACAAAAACAGAAAGGAAGGAAGGAAACTACAGTTCAATGTCCCTTATAAACATAGATGCAAAAATACTTAACAAAATCCTAGTAAATACTATTAACAATATGTAAAAAGGATACTACTTTACTATATAAATACAGTTTATCCCTGTAATGTAGTTACTATTACAAATTACTAACTTGCTAATAAGTAATAGTAATTATTATTACTGATTTGCTAATATTTTCCAATATTACCAATATTTATCCTGGTAATGCATAAATGATAATATATGCATGTAAAGAAATGGATAAACTATTACTAATTAACTTATCAGTAATGCAGTTAATTAGTAAAGCAGATTCTATTACTAATTACTAATTTGCTAATAAGTAACAGTAACTCCTATTCCTTTTTGCTAGTCTTACTCATATTAGCAAGTGCTATCCAGCAATATATAAAAAGATACTACTTCATGACCAAATAAAGTTATCCCAGTTTAACATTAGAAATATAATCGATTTAATTCAACATGTTAACAGACCAAAAAAAAAAAGAAAGACATAATTACTTTATCTCAACCAATGCTGTATAAACTTTTTTAAAAATGTAAAACCTATTTACATTCAAACTCTCAGTACCAAGCAATATAAGGGATCTTTCTTAATCTGATAAAAAGCCTCCAGGTATTATACTCAACAGTGAAAGACTGAATGTTTTTCCCTAATTTCAGGAAAAGTCAAGGAGGCCTACTCTCTCACTTAATTCATTGTTGTGCTGGAGTCTACATATTCCAGAAAGGCAAGAACAAGAGATAAAAGACATAAATATTCAGGTGACATGATCATTTGCAGAGAAAAATCTTAAAGTAATTTAGAAACTAACTACTAGAAATAATAAGTATTTTAACAAAGTTGCAGATACAAGATTGATTAAAAATTAGTTACGGCAAACAATTAGAAACTGATATTTAAAATATAATTTTATTTATGATATTATAAGAAAGCCTAAAATACCTGGCAATAAACTTAACAAAAGACATGCAAAATCTCTAGACTGAAAACTGTAAGATATTGCTGAGAGAAATTAAGGAAGAGCTAACTAAATGGAGATATATGAGGGGGAACCTCAAAAGAACAGAATTTATTTACTAAAAAATTGTGTATTCATTCTTACATGTTTAAATTTCAATCACCTTCAAAGCATTCTCCGTTTGATGCAATACGCCTATAGAGACGCTTTTTCAATTTTGATGCCTTTTAGTGCTTCTGCCGTTTTTTGTTTCACCTTTTTCACACTGGCAAAACATTTCCTTTTAAGGACTTTTTTCATCTGGGGAAACAAACAAAAAAAAGTTGCTGGTGCAAGATTGGATGAATGTGGGGGTGGAGCACAGGAGTCATGCAGTTTTTGGTCAAAACCTGCTGTAGTGTGGTGGGGCAGGTAGTTCACATAAATCACCCATCATGAAATGGGCAAACAAGTTGAAAGAATCTCCAAAAAAAAATTCACTGAAGCTGAAGGAAGCCTCTCACAACAACACTAGCTGGTACACTGATGCTGATGGGTTCCTAGAACACTTACCTAGTGGAGGAAGCCTGTACTACAAAGGGCCTGCCCCAAAAGGTAATTCTGGAGTTTTTTTGGGTCCCCCTCGTATTCTAGTTTCATGGATCAGGTGACTCAACATTGCTAAGCTGACAGTTCTCTCCAAATTTATCAGCAGATTCAACATAACCCCTATCAGAATTCCAGAAAGCTTTTTTAGAAAAAGAAATTGACAAGCTGATTCTAAAATGTATATGGAAATGTCATATAACTAGAATAGACAAGAAAAATATTGAGGAAAGAAAAATAAAGTTGTAGGACTTATACTACCTAATTCCAAGACTTTTTTTTTTTTTTAAGTGAGAAAGCAGGATTTATTAAGACAGAAAAGCTCCCACAGACGGAAAGGACCCAAGGAGGTTGTCCGACATCTTTTTTAAAGCTATAGTAATCAAGACTATGTGGTACTTACATAAGTATTCACAGCTAGATTAATGAAACAAAATAAAGAGCTAAAAATAGACACACATTTATCCAATCATTTGATTTTTGACAAAGATGCCAAAATAATCTAATACGAAAAGAAAATTTTTTCGACAAATAGTGCTAAATAACTGGATATTTATATAGGAAAAAAATTAACCTTGACTTTTCTTATGCCATACATAAAAATTAATTTGAAATGAACCATTCAGCTTTTAGAGGGAAATAGAATACCTTCAGGACTCAGAGGTAGGCAAAGTTTTCTTAGATGAACTAGAAAGCAATAACAACAAAAGAAAAAACTGATAAATTAGACTTCATAAAAATTAAAATATTTTGCTCATCAAAGAACAACTGTGAGAAAAATGAATAGACAAGACACAGAGTGGGATAAAATATTCACAAAACACGTCTGACCAAAAACTACCCAAAGCCTTTAAAGTACTGGTACAACTTAATAATGAAAATACAAACACACTAATAATAAATGGACAAATATGAACAAAAGGAAAGTTAGAATAGTAACATTAATGTCACACCAAAGAACGTTTAAAGCAAAAGTAAGGGCCGGGTATGGTGACTCATGTCTGTAATCCCATCACTTTGGGAGGCCAAGACCAGGCAATATAACTAGAACTTGTCTATACTAAAAAAAATTTTTTAAATTAGCCAAGCATGGTGGCATGTGCTTATGCTCCCAGCCACTTGGAAGGCTGAGGTAGAAGGATTGCCTGAGCCCAGGATATTGAAGTGGCAGTGAGCCGTGATCATGTCTCTCTACTCCAGCCTGGGTGACAGAGTGAAAACAAACAAATAAACAATCAAACAAATAAATAAATAAAGCAAAAGTATTAACAGAGACGAAGAGGTACAATTTATACTGATAATATGAATGATACACTCATAGGGCAAATAAACAAACTCATATTATAGATGTTAACAAACCTCTCAAATACTGAAACATCTACCAGACAACAAAATAAGAAAAGATGTGGGAGATGGAACAATAACAACCTTGATATAACTTTGTATTCAACAAACAAAAAGCACACAGAACAGTTATGAAAACTGATCACACATTTGGCCACAAAGAAATGCCCAATGAATTCCAAATAACCAACATCATACAGGCTACATTCTCTCTTCATGATGCGATAAAATTAGAAATCAGCAAAAAAGTTAGCTAAAAACATTTCATGTTTGAAAACTAAAAAACACACTTTTAAATAATTAGTAGATTTAAAAAATCATAATGGAGTTATAATTTTTTAACAAAATAAAAATAAAACTATTGCTTACCGAAAACTATGGAATACAGTCAAAATAATACTTAGAGGAAGACTTAGAGTTTTAATATATTTAGCAGAATTATAAAAGAGACTTAAAAAAACAAGAAATAGGCCGGGCTCAGTGGCTCAGCCTGTAATCCCAGCACTTTGGGAGGCCGAGGTGAGTGGATTGCCTGAGCCCACGGGTTCAAGACCAGCCCAGGCAAATTGGCGAGACCTGTCTCTACAATAAATCAAAAATTAGCCGGGCGTGGTAGTTCCAGCTACTTGGAAGGGTAAAGGAGAAGGATCGTCTGAGCCCAGCAGGTCGACACTGGGGTGGCTGTGAGCATTCCACTGCACTCCAGCCTAGGCGACTCCAACTCAAAAAAACAAACAAAAGCAAAAAACAAGAAGTAGCTTAGAAAGCAAAGTTGGGGTAAAAATTAATGAAATACATGAAAATCTCAGGGGAGAGTGAATAATCTAGATTCATAAAACCAAAGTTTCCTTGAAAGGACTAATAAGGTTCTTTAAAATCTTTTGACAGGACTAATCAATTGAAACAGAAGGTATAAAAAAACAAAATCTGTCAATTAAAAAGGAAAATGACTACATGTACTGAATAATTTTTTTAATCAAGAAAGATATTATGAACAACTATGTGTCAATTTTTTTGATATGTGTCAATTTTTTAAAAGCAAAGAAAAATTAGAACATGAATTGCTAAAGCCGACAAGTAATGGAAATTTTTAATTAAAACAACAGCAATTAAGAAAACCAAGTGGCAATCTACAACTTCATTCTGATTTTTAAAGGTATATTTTAATCAAATTGTCTAAGAACACACAATCTCCATTTTTACAAGCTTTTCCAGATAATAAGAAATTTTAAAAGCTGTTTATTTTTGAAGGAAATATAATCAGGATTAAAATAAAAATTGGATAGTTTCCATAATAAAGGAAAGTTACAAGCCAATTTCACTTTGAAATATAAATGTAAAAATCCTACAGGAAATATTAGCAATTCTAATCCAATAGGGTCCTACAATAATAATTTGATATGACCAAGATAGACTTATACCAGGAATACAAAGATGGTTCTTCCATCAGAATATAATGTATGTATAATTTATCTTATTGACCTATTAAAGAAGAAAAACCATATGGACCTCTCAAAAAAAAAAATACAGGAAAAGCATTAAATAAAATGTAAAATTCATTCACAAGAAAACTTATGGCACCTAACCACAGAAGGAAATGTTATGAAAATAATAATTGGTACTTATCAAAAACTTACTGCAGACAGCTTATCTAATTTAATACGGAAAAATGTCTATTACCACCACTACTATTTAGTAGAGAAATGGAGTTTCTAAACAATGCAATAAGATAAGAACAAGAATTAGAAAGGTAGGCAAAATCATAGATGACATATGATCATCTACATTTAAAAAAGACAAAGACAGTAAATGGTATATAGATATAAAATAAACTTATAAAAATTAATAATGCTTCTATCAATGAACACTTAGCAACAAGTAATGTAACATTTGAAATGTCACAATTGCAAAACATATGCATAAACACATATAAAATGTGCCTAACAGAAATGGGCCAACTTTATGGAGATAGGTACAAAACACTGAAAGACATAAAAGATAAAAACAAAGAAATACTACACTACACATGCATAGAAACACTCAACATTGGGGAGATCTACTCAATGTCCCCCAAAATAAAACAATATATTAAGTGCGATTACTTTTAGAATTCTGTGGTTCTTTGACTCATCTCAGGAAATGGATTCTAAAATTCTGATGAAACAATAAAGGAATCTGAATAGCAAAATCAATTTTAAACACCATCGTCAAAGAAAACCTCACCTTGCCAGACATTAAGCCATTTTACAAATCCAGAATAATTAATAGTGTGGTCCTGGTGCAGAAACGGACAGGGAAATGGAATACAATGGAGCACTTCGAAACAGGTGTGGGCATTGATCAGAATGATGGGTTTGATGGAGGTAGCATCACAATACCTGGGGAAAAGGAGCTCAGACCAAAAAGACAAATTCCAGATAAATGTTGTTAGGATAAGAACAGAGGGGCCAGAACTGGAAGCAGATGTGGGAACAAGGCTGTTTTTGGTTTTATGTTTGTGTTTTGTTTTGTTTTTTTAAATTGCAGAGAGATCTGAGTGCAAATAAGCCCAAGGGAAGGAGCCTGGTGAAAAGCAGATTGATAACCTTACTAGAGGGACAGGGTCATCTTTGGGGTAACTTTCTGAAGAACTTGGGAAGGGATGGACTGCAAAGCAGGTGGAGGAGAGGTGGATGGGTGGGGGAGAGAGTAGGCAGGTTTGTACGTCCGGCCCAGGAAGAAGAGAGGGTTTCTGTCTTCTCATTCACCACTGTTTCTCCAAGTACATTTCCCTTGTGTACTGTGACTGTCTATGCATGGGTTGGATAGGCAGAAACCAAAGACTCCATGGGTAAGTAGGAAGCCGGAACCAAGGAAGCTGAATGATGGTGGTGGTGGTGTTATTTTCAGCAGAGAAGAGAAAAACAAGGGCCATCTCCACTGCCTTCATGTCCATGAAGGTTAAACTCAGGGAGTTTATCAGCGGCTGCCACCCAAGGACAAGGATGAGGGGTCAGGGAGTCATCATTTTGCTATTCAATTCCTTTATTGTTTCTCAGAATTTTAGAGTCCATTCCCTGAGATGAATCAAAGAACCAAAGAATTTTAATAGTAATTGCACTTAATATATTGGTTTATTTGGGGGGAAACTGAGTAGATCTTCACAATGCTGAGTGTTTCTATGCATGTGTAGTGAAATGAGTGAGGAACGCTGCAGACAGAAATCACCATGTGGTCCATCAGATGCCTACCAAAGCTAGTAGTAGTTAAGTAGCATGTGCAGTGCAACTCAGCTTTCATGAAGGTCAGTGTGAATGGGTTCGACGAAGTGAGGTGCATCTGGTGGGTTTGATATAATGTGGGTGGGACGTGTAAGGCATGATTCCACGGAGAGCTAAGGTCCTAACCAGTCCCAGTTGTGCTTTCACTAGTGGTTCACTTCGTGTTCTAAAACCAAACAAATAGAGTACAGGGGTCTGAGGAGTTCCCAGCCTTTGTGCTCAAAAGGGGAACCAACCACACTGGTCAGGGGTACCCGGGTGGGACCAAACAGAATGGGGTCGCCTATGGGAGGAGACCAGGGGAAGGTATGTGACCCAGTGTAGCCAGAGAGGGTGAAGCCAGGGGGTGAGCGAAAACAAAACCAAGTCCTAGAACACACCCCACGAGTCAAAAGTCAGAATGACCATTTCAGTGATCACATCTGCTGGGGGAAAAGAGAATGGGAAGGCAGGTAGAGAAGACAAGAACCTGCAAGGAGCAGGGAGGAGGCTCTGGGCTTTGCTGTAGCTGGAGGGGACAGGGGGGCTCTCTTCTGTCCATCTGGCTGACTGGAGCAGGCCTGGGTGGGCCAAGGAGAGAGGCACTGCCTGGAGGGGGACACACAGCATCAATGAACTGAGAATTCGAAAAGCAAATTGTTCTACAGATGAAAACCTGGAGTTTGTGGAGCAAAATTAAAAAGAACCGGTGGCTGTCTGGGGTCCAGGAACAACGACTATAAAACTCAAGCATCTGTTAGAACTCAGAGTTAATTTGGCAACATCAACTGTGGTCCCAAGGAGGCAGGGATAGGGAGGTGGGGGTCTGGGGCGTGTGAGGGGATGGGTTTGGGTGTTGCTGGAATCCTCAGATGTTGTCCCCAAACCAAGACTCCTGGGTATACAGAGGACATTATTGCTTCCTACAGACTTGAGTGTTTTCTTCTGTGCGCATGCATTTGAGACATTATATCTGGACTCTGATGACTGGTGAAAAATTCCAGAAGATTCTCAGCAGAAGATTCCAGCCTTTGAAGCCAGACTGCTTCAGACCTATAGGAGAGGTGTTGGTGCCCTGGAATGAGTTTCATTTTCTTTGACAAGAAACCCAGCCAACACTGGGTTTTCTTGATCATTGTTTTTGTCATTGTCTCTATTGCTAGATATAAAAAGCCTCCTCCAGGGAGGGGCTTTGTACCTACAAGAATGGTCCAGGTGTGTGTGTCCCACCACCCCCTTGTGTGGTGTGGGGTGTCTATCTGGTGCATACCTGTTCACAGCCTGCCTGAAACAAGTAGGGCCCCGCAGCCTGGGGTCTAATAACACAGGCGTGAGCCCTCTCTGCTTTCAGGCTCCGTGGTCTCACAGGCACCCACCCCTGGGCACTAGGCATGTAAACATTGTTGGACCATTCAGCCGGAAACCTGGGAGCAGGGCTCTGACAGGGCTCCAGGTGCCCCAGGTCACTGTGGATGGGGATCAGACGCTGATCCCTTCCCCACGACACACAATCCGGCGGGCTTGTTTTCAGCTAGACAATCAGCCACTGTCCCCGCCCGGTGGGCTGCTCAGCTGCCTACCCAGTCCAGTGCCAGAAACGGAGCAGGAATCCCGGTGTCTTTCTAGCATCGCCGGCTCCTGGGCTTGATTAGGGAGGGCAGCCTGGGCCTCAGGAGATGTCCTTGCGTGACTGGCACTGCTGCCCAGGGTGCCTTTCCACCACACATCAAAGGCAGCCAGGTTAGAACCCACTTCCCCTTAGTCACAGGCACAAGTTAAACAGCCTCAGGTGTCCTCAAATGCTCCCTTCTGCAAGTGTTTGTTTTTGTGTTTGTCCCTGCAAATAGGTTGCAGCATTTCCCATGTTGCATAAATAAAGCAGAGCAGGCAATGTCATGTGTCTAACAGCAACCGAGGAAAAACCAAAACAACATAAAGGAAAAATCTCATCTTTGAAGCCAACACCATGTGTATACCAGCTACCAGGAATAAAACGCCAATCCCTGGTCAGTATCCCTTGAGCTGAATTAAAAGGTTTCTTTATCACCAGTACAGTTGGGCAGGTGCAATGAGCCATGCCCTCTTCCCCTTTGTGGCACTGTCATTTAATCATGGTGGAGGCTGGTGGTCATGTTGCCTGAGGTTGGTGGCAATAGATCAAATGGTTTCAGCAGTCCAGAACATTCTCTGAATCCTCTCTTGTATCTGGAAACAGAACACAGAAGCACAGGATAGGATGGTGGAATGGAATTTTGGCTTTGAGGTTACAATGCACCATTCCCAGCTGAGCTCAGGCTGAGCCTGCGGATGCCATGTGGGTAGGTATGGCTGCTGAGAAACCAGTCCAATGGCCCTGGCACCAATCCTGGGTATGGTCTCCTGGGGAAGCACCTGCTGAGTGTGGCTATCCCTCCACAGTGAGGTCAGAAGCTCCCTGCCACCCCCAGCAACTGCTGAAGCATCAGCACCAACCTCTCAAGTAAAAGAGAGCAACCACTCCCGCTCTCTTCCTACCACACAAAAGCTCTCTTGATTTCGTGAGGTAGTTTCCATCCTTGAGTCTAATTAAGCCATTTAGGGCCATTTCTCCCAAGCTATGCCCAAAGCAGAACTTCAGAATATGTGCTGTGGCCTTTCTCAGGCAAATTACATGTGCATGAGGGTTTGTGAGCTCCCAACTTCCTGTGGGCTTAATGGTGTGGCCAGAGGACTTGTTTGTCCACCCTGGGTCACCAGTAGCTGAGGACACCCAGAGTTCACTAAGAGCCTCTAGGGCCAACAGGCCTGCTTCTGCTGCATTGGGGGTTTATTAAGGACATCAGTTATTCAAGCTCCACTCACCTGGTCCTTTATGAATAAAGACTACGTGTATTTATAGGGATGGTAAACCAACCTGGAGTGTCATCCGAGTTGTCATCCTCTGGCTCTGGTTGAACTTGGGATATCAGGCCAGAAGGCATTATTTCCTGTCCACTATCTAAACTCAAGTCCAACCAACCAGGAACTCCATGAATAAACACTCAGGGACCCGTTAAACATGCAACTATGAGCTCAAGTGAGTTTATTCCTCCCCAGGCCAGGTATCAGATGTTCACTCCATGGTCCACAGGGGACCTGGTAAACAGCCACCAGGGAGTTTCCTGCCCTTTTAATTGGAGTGGTTCTTGAAGCAGATGTTCAATGTGTAGGGAGATGTGGATGACAGCTCTGGGGCCTCCAACCATTAAGTCTGAAAAACGAAGAAGGCCCCTGCACTAGACCGGGAGATAATCACTCCAGGCTAGTCCGGTAGGCCTCAAGTCTCCCACAGAGGAGGCACCTTCCTTAGCTACCTACCTTTGGCATAATATAGTACACTTAAAATGCTAAGTGTGTTGTTTTTGAGCCAGGTTCCAACAATGCTTAGAAAAGTTCTTCTGAAGAAAGTTTTTCTCAGTCTGGCTTCTAAATTTCACTTTTCAGAGACTGATGCCAGGCAAAAAGATTGTTCCTTTTACCCTCATTCCCACCCATGACCCACACTTGGCACTTGTTCACTTTGGGGAACTCTGGAAAACACATATCCTAACATTTGTCTGAAAATAACTGGCACTGAGGCTACAGGTAAAAGCAGAGCCCTTGCCTTTTCGCTTTGAGATTTGATAATCTTTAGTCTTTTTATGGGAGTTGGTATCTTTTAGAAGTGAATGTACACAGAGATACATGAAGAAGGAGGGAAATAGGGAGAGATAGGCAGCTGAATGCTCTTGACTGTGGCTTTGAGGCCTCAAGGGGGAAAAAACTACCCTTGATTTTTAGGAATTACATCAACCAAAATGAGGACCTACACTTAGCTGATATAACAAAGGGAAATATTTAGAAAAGAAAAAAACATTTAATCAAAATTGAGTAACAGCAGCCTATAATGTAACATGTTTTCTAGAGGCACTTTACTTTTAAAAATGAAGAAATTGAGAGTATGCATTAAAAATAAAGTTTTTCTGTAAAAAAGGATTTCTTGTGCTTTCTTTTGAATTAAATATCACCTTACTCTATGTTTAAATTATTTTTATTTATTTATTTATTTATTTATTTTTGTAGTGATAGGATTTTGCTAAGTTGCTCGGGCTGATCTTGAACTCCTGGGCTCAAGCCATCCTCCTGTCTCAGCCTCCCAGAATGTGGAATTTCAAGTGTGAGCCACTGTATCTGACCCTAACTTATTTTTAAATATTTTGGGTTACCCCCTCGAATCCCCACCTGCTCTGGGAGCTTTTCTGTCCCCTCAATAAATCCTGCTTTCAATAAATAAATAAATGAATAAATAAATAAATTTTTTTTAAATATAGGTTTAAAGAAGACATAGGAATTCTAAATGTATATGTTCCTAATTAGGGCTTCAAAATACATGAAGCAAAAACAGAGAGAACTCAAAAAGAAGTAGACAAATCTATAGTTCCAGTTGTAGGGGACCTTAAACATTTATCTCAATAATCAATAAACAAACAAACAATCAGCAAGTATATTGAAGACACGAAGAACACCATCAACCAACTTGATCTAATTTATGTAACACTCCACCCAAGAGCAGAATACACGTTCTTTTCAAGTGTATACAAACCTTTCACAAAATAAGATGACATTATACATTTTTAAGATGTTATTAAATTTAAAAGAATTAAAATTACTCAAGTTATGTTCTGTGACCATAACAGAATTAAACTAGAAATAAATATTATAATGATAACTGAAAAATCCCCACATATTTGCAAATTAAATAGCATGCCCCTAAATAATCCATAGGTCAAAAAGGAAATCTTAAGGGTAATTAGAAAACATTGTGAAGTGATTAAAAATTAAAATATAACACCATATATAAAAATCTGGTGGATGGAGCTGAAGCAGTGTTTATATGTTATATATAACATATAAATGTTATAGTATAAAATACATATGCTACAAAAGAAGCAAGGCCTTCAATCAATAATTGAGGGTTCCACTTCAATTAACTAGAGGGAAAAAAAGCAAACTAAACCTAAAGGAAGGAGAAGGGAAGAAATAATAAAGATGAGAACAGAAATCAATAAAATTTAAAACATAAAAACCACAGAGAAAATTAATTAAACCAAAAGTGGTTCTTCAAAAAAGTCAATAAAATTGGTAAACTTATAACCAGATTGAACAAGAAAAAAAGATGAAAGAAACAAATTACCAGCATTGGGAGGGGGAAGGCTTTTGAAGACATCAGAAGGATAATAAAGGACACTGTGAACAAATATATGCACATAAATTTAATAATTTAAATGCAATGGGTAAATTTCCTAAAGGTTACAAAAAACCAAAATTAAATCAAAAGATAGATTGTAAATAGTCATTTTTAAAAATTGAATTTGTAGTTTTGTTTCTTTTTTTTTAAAAAAGCCTTCTAAAAAGGCAAATTCCGGAACTAGATGGTTTCATTGGTGAATCTGGCCAAACATTTAAAGGAAAAATAAGCCGGGCTTGGTGGCTCAGCCTGTAATCCCGCGCCTTTGGGAGGCTGAGGTGAGTGGATTGCATGAGCCTGCGGGTTTGAGACCCGCCTGGGCAAGCAAGACCTCATCTCTACAATAAATCAAAAAATCAGCCGGGCATGGTAGCGCGTGCCTGTAATTCCGGCTACTTGGAAGGCTGAGGCGGAAGGATCGCCGGAGCCCAGCAGGTCGAGGCTGCGGTGGCCGG
>CAUYQG010121440.1:0-13746 GCA_963574415.1 Tarsius wallacei | reverse complement strand
TAAGGAAAAGCTTGAAGCCACCATTAATGAATTACTCTAATTTTGTTTTCTGAAAACATAACCAGCCGTTGGCTATTTAAAACTTGGAGTTTTTTTAAAATTTACAAAATGTATGAAGTATGGAGACTATATAACCAACTGCCATCTGATTATAAAATGACAATAAAATATTAATTCTGCCCTTAAAAAAAAATTTTTCTGTGAAAGCAGCAACTTTCTGAACCTGGTAGCCAATTACCTTTGTCTGTCATAATTTTAAGAATTAACTAGAATGCTCAAATCACAAAGCCATAATCATCAAAAAAGTGTGGAGGCCTAGAATAGAAAAGACTTTGAAAACAAGTACCAAGCTGAAAAGTTGTTTCTTCTCTCTCCCTTTCAATCTGTTCATTGAAACATTTGTTTTCTGCTCTTTTGTCTGTGATTACTCACAGGCTTTGTAGGCCACATGTAACTGGTTGAGATTTCTCTTCTTGAGCTGAACTTATGGTATATTTTCTCACTTTTGTCTATAACTTATCCTACTATAAGTTTCAACTCTTTCCACATTATGATTAACCAGTTTGTCTGTAACCCTGTTCAAAAATTTCCCCTTTTATGTGTGTTGTAGTGTTATCCTGAAGCTTTAACAATTTGAAAATAAAACAGAAAGTTGGGACCACATAGTACAGTTAGCAGAGGGTACATATAGTCTATAATAATTTTCTTCATGTTGTCCTTCAACTCTCTACCTTTTTTTTTGAGTCAGGGTCTCACTCTGTTGCCCAGTGTCAAGTGCAGTGGCATTATCACAGTTCACGGCAGCCTCAACCTCCTGGACATAAGTGATCCTCCAGCATCACCCTCCCAAGTAGCTAAGACTACAGATGCAGCCTCCACACCCAGCTAACTTTTTGATTATTTGTTGAGATGAGATTTTGCTGTTGCCCAGGCTTGTCTTAAACTCTTGGGCCCCAGTGATTCTCCTGCCTCAGCCTCCCAAAGTGCTGGGATTACGGGTGTGAGCCACATCTGTACAGATGAGCCACTGCCTACCTTTTCTTTTAGTTATTTACTTTAATTATTTACTTTAAAATATTTTAAACTAAACTTTTTATTTTGAGATAATTATGGATTTACATGCATCATGAGAAATAATATAGAATGATTCTGTGGGTTTCACCCAGTATCTCCTAATGGTAACATCTTGCAAAGCCATAACACAACATCATAATCAGAATATTGACAGTTACACGGTAAGATATGAAGGTCTTCATCTTCACAAAGCTCCCTCATGCTGCCCTGTTATAGCTGCACTTGCTTTCCTCCTGTCCCCTCCCTCTGTAACCCCTGGTAATCACTAACGGGCTCTCTATGTCTACAATGTTGCCGTTTCAAGAATGTTATGTACATGGAACTATCTTTTGCTGTATATTTTCTTCAGAGAAGTGTCTCTTGAATAGTGTGTTTATTGTTGAGTTTTGAGAGTTTTTTAATATTGTAGATTCTAGTCCTTTCCTGAATATGCAAACATTTTTTTCCTGGTCTGTAGCTCCTCTTTTCAGCCTCTTAAAAGGGTATTTTATAAGGCAAACGTTTTAAATTTTGGAGGAGTCTAATTTAGCAATTTTTCATGCTTTTGGTGTTAAGTCTAAGGACTCTATAGAGCTGTCAATCATACCCTTGAAAGACACAATCTTGAATGCAATATTCCAAATGTTGAAATTCTACAGATAAAAATTCCCTAAGTCTAAATCCCTAAAGTCACAATCAGTACATTTTTGGTTGTATGCAGGATAGTTGTAAATGTTAGTTGCAACATGTTAGGTGTAACTATTAAGTTGTTATTATCTTTATTTGGAAATTAAGTATGGTTTAAGACAATGCATGGGTAAAAGGTTGACAAGGGGCAGATTTATGAATTTAACCTTAGTCATCAACCTGACTGATAAAGATATAGTGATACGGTAAGGTACACAAGGTCTTCATCCTAGAAACCTGGTAAAGCATTATTTTGGGTGTGTCAAAATCTAAGTGGATCAGGTGGGGAAGACTTGTCCTCAGTGCTAGGCAGACAGCATTTAATTAACCAGGGGACTTGGGAGAAGAAATACAGATGGCAAACTGGTCTCTCTGAGAGGTGGGACAGACTTCTGTTTCTGATTGATCTTATCAAAAAACTTAGGTTGTCTGTCACAATATTTCAGATAACTGCAGTTATATAAGCAATTTCTTCATGAATATAGTCTGTCTGCCCATAACTGTTGTACTCGTGCAACTGTCATTAGTATACCTTAGTGTAAATGCTTGCAAAAATATGTATATTACTATTACCTTTTTATTGTGGAAAGTGACCTATGAAGGGTTCTGCTATGTTTTTATATGTTTCTCAGATAAATCTCTAAAGCCAGTTTGGCATATTTATGTGGGTCTATTTCTGGGTTCTCTGTTCTGTCTCATTGATCTATATGTCTACCCCTCTGCTAATACCTCTGCGTTTTTAATATTGTAGCTATATGATGTCCTGAAATTGGGTGGACTGAACCATCTGCTGTATTCTTCTTTTCAAAATTATTTTAGCTATTCTAGTTTTTTGCCTCTCCATATAAATTTAAAAATAGTTTTGTATTTATAAAACAATCTTGTTGGGATTTTGCTAGGGATCTTGTTAAACCAGTATATCAGTTTGGAGACAACTGACATCTTTATTATACCGAGTCTTCTGACTCGTGAGCATACTATGCGATACCATTCATTTAAATTTTTCATTGATTGTTTTCATCAGTATTGTATAGTTTTCTTTTTTTCTCTTTAAAAATTTTTTTTAATTTTAATTTTTTAAATTTTAAAGATGAGGGGTACAGTTCAGGGTCAGGTATACAAGTGTTCATTATGCAGCTACCCTTTTTGATGAGGTGTGCCCCTCCCTCCTCTGGCAGTTTCCCTCAACTGCGAATCCCACTCCCTCTCCCCTGGCAGTTTCCCACTACTGCCAATCCCTTTCTTATAGTATTATGAGTGAGAACATATGGTACTCTGTTCTTTGTTTCTGTACTAGATCACTGAGTATGATAGACTCTAAGTATTGTATAGTTTTCATCGCACAATTTTTTTACATGTTTTGTTAGATTTATAACTAAGTATTTTGTTTTATTTGAGTGATTGAAAAGAGTATTTTATATATATATATATTTTTTGTTTTTTTGTTTGTTTGTTTGTTTTTTGAGTTGGAGTCTCACTCCATCACCCAGGCTGGAGTGCAGTGGCACTCTCATGGCCACCCCAGCATCGATCTGCTGGGCACCAGTGATCCTTCAACCTCAGCCTTTCAAGTAGCTGGAACTACAGGCGTGCATTACCATGCCCAGCTAATTTTTTATTTATTGTAGAAATGAGGTCTCACCAAGTTGCTTGGGCTGGTCTCGAACCTGTGGGCTCAGGCAATCCACTTGCCTCGACCTCCCAAAGTGCTGGGATTACAGGCTGAGCCATAGAGCCTGGCCTATATTTTTAATTCCAGTGTTCATTGCTAGTATCTAGAAATATGATTGAGTTTAGTTTGCTTCTCTTGTATTCTGTGACCTTGCTGAACTCACCTATTAATTTTGGGAATTTTTGTATACTCTTTGGGATTTTTCTTTGTTGACGATTATGTCATATAAAAATAAGAGAAGTTTTATGTCTTCCCTTTATTGTCTGCATGTCTTTTATTTACTTTTCTTGTTTTACTGCACTGGCTAGAACTTCCGACACGATGTTGAATGAGAATGGTGAGAGTGGATATCTTTGTTCCTGATCTTAGGGAAAAACCCTTTCTTCTCTAAGTATACTGCTAGCTGCAGTTTTTAGGTTATCAAGACGAGGAAGTTCCTCCTGTTCTTACTTTTTTCTGAAAGTGTGTAACATAAACGTGCTGAATTTTGTCAAATGCTCTTCCTGTGTTGGTTAATATGCTCATGTGAGCCTTCTAACCAGAGCCTGTTCATGTGGTAAATGACACTGATGAATCTTCAAATACGAACCAGGCTTCATCACTGAAATAAACCCACCTTGGTCATGATGTACAAGACTTTTGAGATCTTGCTGAATTCTGTTTGCTAAGAGGTTGTTGAGAATTTTTGCATTGATTTATAAAGGCTATTGTTTTAGAAAACTGAAAGTTTTCTTTTGATGTACTATCTTTTTCTTATCTTGATATCAGCTTTATATATCAGTTTTATAAAATCAATTGGGAAGTATTCTTTTTTTTTTGCTAGAAGAGATTGTATAGAATTGGCATTAATTTTTCCTTAAATGTTTAGTAGAATTCTCCAGTGAAACCATCAGAACCTGAGAATTCTCCAGTGAAACCATTCTTTGCTGGGAGTTCCAAAATTGTGAACCTATTTCCCTTAAACAGTTCTATGGCTATTAAAATTAGCTTTTTCACACTGTGTAAGTTGTGGTAGTTTGTGTGTTTCAAGAAACTAGTCCATTTTGTCTAAGGCAAGTGTGTAAAGTTTTTTTTTTTTTTGTAGTATTCTTTTATTATCCCTTTGAGGTCTTCAGGGTTGGTAGTGGTATCATTTATTTACCATTTCTGATACTTACACTGGCAATTTGCGTCTTCTCTCTTTATTTTGACGGTCTCACTAGAGGGTTGTTAATTTTATTGATCTTTTCAAGGCATCGACTTCTTGTTCTGTTGGTTTTCTTGCTATTATTTTTCTGTTTCCGATTTCATTGACTTACGCTCATATCTTAATTATTTTCTTCCTTCTTGCTTTGGATTTATTTTTGCTCCACATCTTCTAGTTTTTTTTTTTTTTTTTAGTTTATTGGTGTCAGATGTTTCTTTTTTCCCCTAATATTTGCATTTAGTGCTACAAAATTTCCGCTTAGTAGTGCTTTAGCTTTGTCTCACGGATTTTGATATGTTGTGTTTTCATCTCCCTTCAGCTCAATTTTGATTTCCTCTGAGACTTCTTCTTTGGCATTTGGGTTATTTGGATGTGTGTGGTTTAGTTTCCAAGTGTCTGGAAATTTTCTTGTTATCTTTGTTATTGATTTATGGTTTAAGTCTATTGGGATAGGAGAATCTGATTTATGGTTTAAGTCTATTGGGATAGGAGAATCTGTACTGTGTGATTCCATTTCTTTTAATTTATTGAGCTTAAAAATTTTGTCCAAGATATGATTTATATGGGTAGTATTTTGTGGGTGCTTATAAAGAATACATGTCTTGCTACTGTTAGGTGGGGTAGTCTATAACATGGAGTACGTCTCATTGGCTGATTTGCTGTGTAGTTGTTGTATCCGTTGTTGAGGGGAGTGTTAGATTCTCCAAATGTGATTGTAGTTTTGTCTCTTGCTCCTTTGATTTCTATAGGATTTTACTTCATACATTTTGTAGTGTTATTGTTTTTGTTCCTACACATTCAGGATAATATGGCTTCTTGGTGAATTGATCCTTTTATCATTAGATAGTGTCTCTGTTTATGTTCTGAAGTCTATTTTATCTGATATTAATATGGACACTCCTGTTTTCCTTTATATGATATATATTTATGCCTCCTTTTACTTTAAACCAACCTGTATCATATTTGAAGTGATTTTCTCATCCAAACCATATAGTTAGATAATGTTTATTAATCACTCTGCCAATAACTTTTAATTGCTTTATGCAGATCATTTATATTTAATGTATATATTGATCTGATAGGGTTCAGTCTACCATTTTTTCTGTTTTCTTTTCCTTATCTTTCTATGAGTTACTTAAAGATTTTTGAATTCCATTTTTATTTGTCTATAATGTTTTCAAGTGTATGTGTCGATGTACCTTTTTTTTTTTTTGAGTTGGAGTCTTACTCTGTCGCCCAGGCTGGAGTGCAGTGACACATTCATGGTCACCTCAGTGTTGACCTGCTGGGCTCCAGTGATCCTTCCGCCTGAGCCTTCCAAGTAGCTAGAACTACAGGCACATGCTACCATGCCCGGCTAATTTTTGATTAAATGTAGAGATGAGGTCTTGCCAAGTTGCCTGGGCTGGTCTTGAACCCGTGGACTCAGGCAATCCACTCACCTCAGCCTCCCAAAGTGCTGGGATTACAGGCTGAACCACCGAGCCCAGCCTTTATATAGCTTTTTAATTGACTGCTCTAGGAATGGCTTATCAAGGTTTACTGGCTTTTTCATTTTAGTAGTTCCAGTGTAGAAACCTTATTTTCATTTATTTCTCTTTAATCTTCCCCCATTTATCATATAATTATCTTAAATATTTCTTCTAAATATATTTAGGACCACTTCACGTTGTTAACTTTTTTTTTTTTTTGGCTTCAACAAACATAATTTAGAAAAAAGAGAAAAAAGAGGCCTACTGTGTTTACTCATGTTTTTCCTAATCATATTGTTTATTCCTTCTTGATGCTGTAAGATTTCTTCTTTTATTGTTTTCTTTCTGTTTAGAAGAACTTCCTTTAGCTAATCTTTTAGGATAGGTGTGCTGGTGATGAATTCTCTTAGTTGTCTGTCATCTGAAAACTTTCTTTTTATTCCTTACGATATTTTTTTCTGAGTATACAACTCTGGGTTGAGTGTTCTTTTCTTTCAGCACATGAAAAACATTGTGCCAGTTCCTTTTACCTCCATAGCTTCTGACGAGAAATCCACTGTTAATGTAATTGTTTTCTTACTATGGGTATGGTTTTCTCTGGCTGCTTTCGATTTTTTTATTTGTCTTTAGTTTTCAGAAGTTTAATTATAATGTGTTTTGGAATTCTTAGACAGCTTTTTTTTTTTTTGAGTTGGAGTCCCTCTTTGTCACTCAGGTGGGAGTGCAATGACACGCTCATGGCCACCACAGCCTCGACCTGCTGGACTCAGGCGATCCTTCCACCTCAGTCTACCAAGTAGCTGGAACCACAGATACATGCTACCATACCTGGCTTACTTTTTAAAATTATTTATTTATTGTAGAGACGAGGTCTCACCAAGTTGTCTAGGCTGGTCTCGAACCCATGAGCTCAGGCAATCCTCTCCCCTTGGCCTCCCAGAGTGTTGGGATTATAGGCTTGAGTCGCCACGCCTGGTCCTTAGACAGTTTTATATTGTGTTTTGGGACTCTGGATCTTGTTTAAACCTTCTATCTTTGCTGGATTTTTCCGGTGCAACTCCAGTGGGGGAAGGAGAGGTACTGCTCTGTTTTTGCCAAGTTTGGCCTCTTTTGACACATGAAGTGGGGGCTCCCCATTACTGCCTGGTGGGGGTGGGAGTCTTGCCTTTGTACTTGGTCCCCACTGAAAATACAGTGTGATTGGCTTATTGTGGTATTGAAGTCTTGACTCTTTCCCAGGCATCCTCTGATACCATTCAGCACTCAGGGAGAAGGTTGTCTCATTACTGTTCCCACGTGGTCTTCACTGACACTGTGGTGGTGGAGACTTGTTCCCAGTCAGCAGGAGTGAAGATCTTGGCTTCCTGTGATGCTACCCTGGTGGGGTGTTGGACCGCTGTTTTTGTTTGTGCTGCTATAACAAAGCACCACAAACTGGCTAATTTATAAAAAACAGAAATTTATTTCTCACCGTTCTGAGACTGGGAGTCCAAGATCAAGGCTCTGGAAGGTTTGGTGTCTGGTGAGGGCTCAGTATGTGCTTCTGAGGTGGCGCCTTATTGCTGTATCTTTGTTGGGGGGGCAAATGCTGTGTCCTCACATGATGGAAAAGTGTATGAGTACTCGTTCCTTATACCAGGGGCACATAAAGCAGAGCCCCTGTGGCCTAATCACGCTACCTTGTTACAGTCTCTGGAGGGTGAAGTCTCAACCTTTGCTGGTATGGGTAGGAGGGGCTGCAGTTCTGGTCTGTGGTATGTGGTTGAAGGAGAATGGCTATTGTCTGGCAGGTTTCTGTCTTGCAGGTTGCTTCCTTCCTGGTCCTTTGGTTAGTGGCAGCAGGCTTTTGCTTTGTTTTTTAAAAATCCAAGCCCATTGGCATTTCTGGGTGGCTGCATTCCTTGTCTCCAACTGAGGTATGCCAGGCAACTTGCTGCCAGGTCTTTCCTCAGGTCCTGAGGTCCCAGCCACTCTGCTTCTCTCCGCCTTTCAGGGTCTCCTTATGTTTTTTTTATAGGTAATGTCTGGGGTTTCTGTTGAAGTTAGTGGGAGGAATAGGGGCAAGCACACCTCCTCCGTCTTCCCAGACTGTCCATCTTGTTTTTATGTGCAATGTCCTTGGATTTCACTCTTGGAGTATAGGTCAAGTTCAGCCTTATCCTTTGCTGGGTTGAGGGACTAGGTTTGGAAGTATGGGGTGTGAAGGGAAAAAATACTAGGCAGCCTTTTGTGTGGTTTTGCATTTCTGTCATGGTGGGGATTCTGGAAGAAGTAATCTTTGGGTGTGGACCAGTGACCCAAGACAGGGGTGCCTGATCTGGCAGATATGCAGCAGCTAAGACCCTCCTTGCTTCTGCTGGCTGCCGTCATCAGGACGGCTAGTGGTCTTCTTGGGAGGAGAGGGAGCAGGAACATCAGAAACCTTGCCATCAGCTTCCCTTTCCCCTCTTGTGTCCTTTCCCTTTTCCCTTGCTTTAACAAGAACTCAAATCAGGAAAAAGAAAAAGCATCATCTTTTCACGATAGAGGTAGCACAAATCACGTTTGGCTTCATAGCATTTATACATACACTTCAGTAGACAATTCAGTTGTGTTCATTTAAGATTTTGCATAAACTGTGGGTCAGTTCTGTACAGCAGTGGCTCTTACTTTTTGGTTGCCCTTGATCATTCTGATGTGAAAATCATGTTGATGGGGAGATTTGTGCATTATAATGATTATAACTTGCATCCTAGGGGCCTTGAAATGCAGTTTACTAAGCTAAATACAAAAGACAACAGTCTAAAATAGTCAAGCTCTTCCTGTGAAATCTTGAAAAAAAGCCCAGGGAATTGTCACCCTTCCCATTGTTATTCACACACTTGTTTGGGACTGATGATGGCAGTTGCCAAGTACTGACATTTCAGCAGAGACAGGAAGCAGGGCAAAAGTTGGGAGTCTCTGGGTCCAAGGAGCACTCTCAAATTCACTGCAGCCCTTGGACTATCTTGACAAATGTGGTAATGGTTGTAGATTTGGATAAATGATATCTCTAGTAAAACAAATTCAATTAGGTAACAGCAGGCATGAACACTACACATACAGAGTTAAAACACACCAAAGTCCTGTAAATTACCTTAAACTCTGCTTCTTAAGTGGCTTGCCATTCATGTCAACAAGCATTTATCAAAAAACGACCATGTGTCTGGTCTGCTGGGACAGCTGGGCATCAAAGGTAAACAATCTGCCTGGCTGAGGCTTCGTGAAGGAGTGGCCATCTGAGCTGGGTCTTGAAGGATTGTTTAGTGGCTGCAGCAGCAGGTAGGAACTCTAGCTAACTGAAGAAGAAAAAAACGAGGCCAAATCCATTGCGGATGGCTGAGGCAGCTTCTGAATTGAAGTAGGAACCGGACGTCTAAGAGACAAATGCCATGACTTGATGTTTCAGGGCCTGTGGTGTTTTGTTCTTCAAAGTACAGTCTCCAGTTCTATTGGGTTGGGTAACTGCTCTCAAGCAAGGTGCAGATTTCGAGCTGAGAACCAGAGGGGTATGAGTTGGGTCACACAGCCACCTCTTGGCCAGGGGAAGCCAGGGAATCAGTTCTTAAGGAAAGAGTACAAGCTCTCATCCAAGGCCAATGGCTATGATGTTGGGTGGCTCAGACCACAGACAGGTGGAAGGAATAGCCGAGTCGAGACACAGAGGCAGAGGGATAGGAAGAGTGTCTGAGCAGATAGAAGAAGGTCCGGTCGTGTGAATAGTGAAAGGAGGTGAGGCTGGTGCGGGTTGGGGGAAGACATGAGCTGGAAGTGGGTGGCAGGAGGCCGCAGCCACCTGCCCATGTGGCCCAGGGTGACTGAGGCCACTGCTGGGGGTTGGCAGATCCGGCAAGTCTGTGCTTTAAGAATGGTTTCCTGCACTTCTACACTATTGGTGGGAGTATAAACTAGTACCACCTCTGTGGAAAACAGTGTGGCGATTCCTAAATGATCTACAAATTGATCTTCCATATGACCTCACAATCGTCCTTCTGGAAATAAACCCCAGAGAACTCAAATCACTCTGTAAAAAAGATATCTGCACACACATGTTTATTGCAGCATTATTCATAATAGCAAAAACATGGAACTGACCGTGCTGTTCAGTGAAAGAGGACTAGATTTAAAAAATGTGCTACATATACATAATGGAATATTATGCAGCCATAAAGAAGGACACAATTATGAACTTTGTAGCAACTTGGATGAACTTAGAATCTATAATACTGAGTGATCTTTCACAGAAACAAAGAACTGAGTACCACATGTTTTCACTCCTAAGTGGACCTTGAAAATTATCATAATCTATAAGAAAGGGATTGGTAATAGTGGGAAACTGCCAGGGAAGGGGGGCACATCTCATCAACAAAGGTACTTGCATAATGAACATTTGCATACCAAACCCTGAATTTTACCCCACATCTTTAAAATAAAGAATTAAAAAAAAAGACAATTCACTGGACACAGACGTGAGTTATAAAAGGAAATATAGGGCATGGAGGCCAGGGAGAAGGAAGGTGCTTGGGTGAGATGGGAGGAGAAGGCTTGTAGTGACATTATACTCTTCTCATCACTAAGTGACAACCACCATGAACATGTGCACAGGGTGCTCTCACCACAGAGAGGACAAGCACAACGGATCCCCCTTTAGCAGAGAGCTGTGGGGTCTGGCAAGACCAAGAGGGGTTCTGGATCTCTCAGGGATGGGGGGATGAGCCAGGGCCCTCCTCCGTCATCTTCCTGGGGGATCCTTGCCATAGGAGTCTGTGCAGCAGGTCCAGCTGGCTGTGCTTTGCCACACCAAGGGCCGCAACCTGTCCCTTCCCTGCCAGGATGGCTCTTTGAAGGCCAGGACCTTGAGTAAGCAGCTCCAGGGCAGCTGAAGCTCCGTGTGGGCCTGGCGTCCTGTTTGACCTGAGTGGAGTTTTTCTTTCTTCCTCATGAGAGAGGATTTTCCAAAAGGACTTTCGGAAATAATCTGTGGTGGATGTTGAACATGTACTCGTGGCTAAGTGGAAGGACAGTGAGGGCATAGGAATGGCAGAGAAGTGATGGGAAGGTTGAGCTGAGGGGTTGGTCACTGGCGTTAGAAGCTCTGCCTCTTACCAGCTGTGCAGCCTTGGGTGAGGCACTTCCCTCTAAGTCTGTTACTTTAGCTGCAAAATGGAGGTAACAGTGGCTTAACTCCCATAGAGCTGTGAGGATTCAAGGAGGTGAGGTGTGGGAGACCTTGGGAGAGTACCTGGCCGGTGATAACAGGCAGTTGTTCTGGGATATTGCTATCGTCCTACCTGAAACATGGCAGGAGACATTCTCTGAAGGGTTCTGTGACGTTTGGGTTTCAGTGTCATCTGGTGGCCAGGACATTTCAGGAGGTGCTGTGAGCCTGCGTGTGGCACCCATAGGTGACAGGGGCCTGCTAGTCTGTAGCTGAATGTTGCTGTGAATGGGTTTCAAAGTTGCATGCTGAGCCCACAGGCCAGGGCCTGGAACGGTGTGGATGTGACCTCACCACTGGCCCGTGGCCTAAGGAGAGTGACTGTCTCTACAGATAGAAAAGGATGTCGGGCCATGGGGCCTGCGGTATCTTCTCTCCCTTAAATCATCCACTCAAGGAATTTCTGTCTCCAGTAGGTATAGTTGCCCCTTAGCCAGGATAGACCACAGGCTGGCTTGCCAGGGCAGTGGTTAGGAATGTGGTTACGGTGATCACGTGGTTTGTGAGTCACCAGCTGAATGACTTTAGCAAGTTACTTAACCTCTTTGCAGAGGGTAAAAATCCAGCTGGGCATGGTGGCTCATGCATGTAGTCCCAGCACTTTGGGAGGCTGTGGTGGAAGGGTTGCTTGAGGCTAGGAATTCAAAACCACCCTGGGCAACATAGGCTCCCATCTCTATAAAAATATTAAATTAATCTAGTTAACTCTGCCCTCCAACTTTTCTCCACATTGGCCTTATGTTCCTGAATATTTTCTTACTTCCCTTCACAGGAATTCAGTAAGCTTCCAAGTCCCACGTCCTTCAGAAAATGACCCTACAGCTTGATTGAGGATGGGATAATTCTCCTAGACGAAGTGCCAAAGTAGTGATTTTTATGAAGGCTTGGTGAGGGGCTCTGGGAGAGGAGAAGGTGGCTGTGTGTGTTTGGGAAAAATGCATGCAATATAGTAACATGTTAGGCAGTACAATATAACATAAAGCAATATAATACTGTGCACGTGAAATATGCTGTATTACATGGAATAATAGAAAATACGTATTTATTCCATAGTGTGAACGACAGCAAACTAAAGTGCGACAGATTCCTCCAGGCAGGTGAACCTGCATGGAGACAGACTCCTCAGGGGTCCTGGGGGCCTTCCCACACAGAGAAGCCCATTGAAACCCAGTAGAGAATGTGGGGTAAGAGTCTTCTACGTATCAAACGGAACACAGGTTACAAGAAGAGGCCGAGAATCTCAGAAGCCGGAAAATGTCAGTGTAAGTGTTCTCGGATGTTTGTGACATGAGCATTGCTTAGTAATTCTCAGTAGCAGCGAGGTCATTGACCACAGATCCTGTCTGCTCCTCACACCTGGAGGAGGCAGGGAGGCTTGGAGGCGAGCCTCCTGTGGCTGCCTCAGCAGAGTCCTATGCCTCCTCCAGCCTGGCAACCGCTCCCTAGGCTTGTGTCCTATGCTTCCATCTTCCCGAGGGGCAAGCTGTCTCCTTGATCCTGCTTGGCAGCCTGTTGTGTAAACTAGTTTCCTTCAAGTAACTGTGTTCTTCAGACCCCAGGGGGTAACTGGGAGGTTAATTTTATAACAGCCGCTGTCGGTGTGTACCTTGGGGCAGGGCTCTTCCCAGGTCCCCTGTCTTCCACCCTTCCTCTCTGGCCGTTACTCTGCAAGGCCACGTCTGCTTGTACTCCAACCGGAAGCAAGCAAGGTCTTCCCTACATAGTTGCTTTTTGACTTAAGAAATGCTGGCTTTGGGTCGGAACAGTGACTCATGCCTATAATCCCAGCACATTGGGAGGCCGAGGTGAGAGGATTGCCTGAGCCCATGGGTTTGAGATCAGCCTGGACAACTTGGTGAGACCTCATCTCTACAATAAATTAAAAGTTAGCCGGGCATGGTGGCTCATGCCTGTAGTTCCAGCTACTTGGAAGGCTGAGGTGGAAGGATCACCTGAGCCCAGCAGGTTGAGGCTGTGGTGGCCGTGAGTGTGCCACAGCACTCCAGCCTGGGCAACAGACTGAGACTCCAATTCAAAAAAAAAAAAGAAAGGAAGCCGGGCTCGGTGGCTCAGCCTATAATTCCGCGCCTTTGGGAGGCTGAGGTGAGTGGATTGCCTGAGCCCGCGGGTTCAAGACCCGGCTGGGCAACTTGGTGAGACCTCATCTCTACAATAAGTCAAAAAATTAGCCGGGCGTGGTAGCACGCACCTGTAGTTCCAGCTACTTGGAAGGCTGAGGCGGAAGGATCGCCGGAGCACAGCAGGTCGAGCCTGTGGTGGCCGGGAGAGGCCACTGCACTCCAGTCTGTGCGACAGTGAGACTCCAACTCAGAAAAAAAAAAAAAAAAAAAGAAAGGAAAAGAAATGCTGGTTTACAAAGGTGCAAAGTTATTTTGCCTCTTAAAAGTAGGACTTTCTTTTCATTTTGTTTTCTGGGTTT
>CAUYQG010121437.1:0-11230 GCA_963574415.1 Tarsius wallacei | reverse complement strand
ACGATAAATCAAAAAATCAGCCGGGCGTGGTAGCGCACGCCGGTAGTTCCAGCTACTTGGAAGGCTGAGGCGGAAGGATTGCCGGAGCCCAGCAGGTCGAGGCTGCGGTGGCCGGGAGCGGCCACTGCACTCCAGTCTGGGTCAGAGTGAGACTCCAACTCAAATAAACCAAAAAAAAAAAAAGTTAGGAATGTTATGAATGCATAAAATATATTCAAATACTACCCTAATTCAGAATTACTACCAAAAAAAATATCAGATTTACTGTAAAAGTTAAAATGTATCCAAATTTGTATACACAGACACAGACCATACATGGCATCATTCATGGTAGAGAGAATGTAAAAAAATATATAGATGCGGTATTAATCATAAGCTCATTACATTTCCTCTACCACATACTGTTGCTCTCACGGTGAGATCAAGTGTTGTATCTGCTTTAAACACCAGGTGATGTGGTTCATCTCACCAATAAATTGTGTATCTCAGTCAAAAGTGATCATCATGTTTAGTGCAATATCATAAACCTTGAGTAACATGTTGGCACTTACACGAAGTGCCACTAGTGGTGCATGAAGTGTTCCCAAGAAGCAGAGAAAAGTCATGGCACTATCCAAAAAAAAGTTGAGTTTCTTAATAGGTACCTTAAATTGAGGTCTGCAGCTGTGATTGCTCACCATTTCAGAAAGATGATTCTTGTAAACAGATGACACAAATTTATGGCATTAGTATAGTACAATAATGGAAATATATTTATTCTTTCTTGTAGTTTTCTTAATCACTTTTTGCTAGCTAACTCTATTGAAAAAATATGGTATATAATATACATAACATATAAAATACGTTAGTTGAATATTTATTTTATTGTTAAGTCTTCAGGTCAACAGTAGGCACTAGTAGCTAAGTTTTGGAGATGTCAAAAGTTATACTCAGACTTTCAACTACGTTGGTGTCCCTAACCCCTGCATTGTTCAAGCATTATTTCAAAATTTAATAACCACTGAACTTAAATTCACATGCAATATGGAAAAATTATAAATAATCAATGATGTTGCTTCCATTATTATTTAGATATGCATCCAGATAAAATGTAGTTTTTTAATTGAATATAACACACTAAAGATATGATTTTACACTTAACTAAGAATATAGTTTTCAATATAGTTCAATACATTTTTTGATGAGAATCCTTGGGTAAATTAAATAATGAATTTCAATTTTGCCTTATGTTACACAAGTACATAATATTTGAGTTAACATTTCAAAGAGGTTTTAAAAAAAGGGGTTATCAATTAGAAATGCTTTAAGAATATTAAATTTTGAAAGCTGCTAATTTGCAAGCTCAAATGAATTCAGTTATTAAACAAAAGCATCAAAACTATGGTGAGTGTGTATCTAATTAAAATTGGAATACTAGGCAAAGTTACCTGGATAATTATAATTGTTGTTTCTCAAATCCTTGACTATCTTGTCTAAACAAAGGTGTTAAGAAGAACACAATTGGTAAATTACGGTTATATCTACAGAATAATGATTTATTATCAGCATGAGCTTTAGAAATGAGATTTATTTGTATGTCTCATCTAGAAATGAACTGATTTCAACTTGTTTGAGTTACTATAATACACACTAGGACAACTAGATTTTTTTCACTCACTGCTGATCCAACTTCACATAATTCCAATTCTGCCTAAAGCATAAATGAACACTGCAGCTGCTGTTCCTTGCCTTTAGAATTTAGAAAAACCATGGAGGGATAACTCAGAGAAATTAATTTAGGTTTACTTTTTGGGGACCTGATAAACTAAAGAATATGTAATTATAGAAAATACGAAAACAGTAGTCATCCTATGTTTAGAGAGTATGAACATCTAGCAGGTTTCTAAATCAGAGTGAAATAATGTTCTATTTAAATTTAGATAGTCTACTTTATTTTTTGTATTTCAAAAGAAATGAGTTTGTTTGTTAGAAGTAACATAATGAGATGAGAATAAGTGCCTTTCTTTATACTCTTTGGTGCAGCAACCTCAAATTGTTTTCATTTATAACCTCCAGAAATATAATGATAAAAATAAAAGTTACATTTATTGACCATCTACTATGTTTCAGACAAACTGTTTTATGTAAAATCTCATTTAGTGTTCTCATAAACTTAGGTATTAAAAATTATAGATTTATTATTCATATGAGCAAATTGAGATTCCAAAAGGTTATATAATTTGCTTTAGGTCACAGAGAATCAATTTACTCAGAGAGTAAGTATTGTCAATCTAAAATTTAAATCTAAATCTTTACAATGGTAAAAATCATGCTGCTTCAAATAAACTCATTTCTGCCTGTGATCATCTCCATTGAAGAATATTAAAATGATGCTATGCATTTTAAATTTTCACAAAACTAAATAAAATACTAGGCATAAGAATTAATTCATCTTAATCATTAAAAGGCTAAAATCAGAATTTTGAATAGTAGTTTGTCAGATATTTGCCACTTATGATGTGTGGGGGCATTTTAAATATTAAATCATTTTAATATAAATAATTAAAACATTTATGATTGCTTTAGCATTTAATTGCTGAATAAAGTGGTCAGCTCTCACTTATAAGGAGAAAATATAAAAAGAAAACATCACAAAATAAATGAAGAAAACTTCAATTATGATTAAAATTTTTTAAAGTAATTGCACAGAGTGACTTTGCCTTTGTTTACAGTACAAAATAATTGAATAGTTGCAAATTAGGATAATCAATTCAGATCATTAGGAGTCTGGGCTATGACATTAGGGGAAATTGGAGTTAATACTATAGTGTACTAACAGGTTTTTACCGCAGCTAAAATAGTCTAAAGATAAAGTCTTGCATTTTTCAGAGAAAACAACTCTATTCACAGTAAAAACAAAAACAAAAACATGAAACCAACCATGTTTCCCATCAAAGCTGGACTGGATTTTAAAAAATGTACATATACACAGTGGAATATTATGCAGCTATAAAGAAGGGCAAACATATGGACTTCAGAGCAACTTGGGTAGATTTAGAGTCGGTCATACTCAGTGATCTATCATAGAAACAACATATGTCCTCACTCATAAGCAAACCCTGAACAATTATAATACTATAAGAAAGGGATGGGCAGTAGTGGAAAATATCAGGGGAGGGGGATGGGATTGGCAGTTGAGGGAAACTGCTAGGGGAGGGAGGGGCATACTTCATCAACAAGGGTACCTACATAATCAACGTTTGTATACTTAACCCCGAATTGTACCCCACATCTTTATAATAGTAATAAAAAAGAAAGTAAGGATAAATGAAAGTGCCTGCTTTTTCATATTGAGACTAGGGTGCTTGGATGCAACTTTGGCTTATCAGCAACTATGCAGTCCTGTGAACCTTTACAAGTGCATGAAGTGTGTAAAATTTTGTTCCAAAATCTCTATCTAAAAACCATTTGGTTCCAGGTGCACTTGAGGATGGTGATAGGTCTTTGCAATAGCAGCCATTGTACTCTTTCTTTTTAATTTTCTTCTTCATTAAAGGAATCTTAAAAATTGAGAAAACAGCCAGTGTGTGTCAATTTATTTATCAACTTATCCAAATGTAGTAGCTATGGAGGTTTTTACAAATATTTCAACTTCTCACTTTTCAGACACATGGGAAAATTGAATTGACTTGCTTCCTTGAAATTAGATGAGACGATGACCTACTTTGGCCAAAGAACTATGAGCAGCCATGACAGGTATCATATGTAAGATGAGATCATTAAAAATCAACACTGATTTGTCATGTACTCCCTTCTTGCCCTCATAGATACAAGAAATTTTTTTTTATTTATTATTTTTTCTTTTAATTTTTTTTATTTTCAAGATGTGGGGTACAATTCAGGGTTAGGTATACAAATGTTCTTTAAGCAGGTAGGTAACCTTGTTCATGAGGTGTGTTCCACCCCCCTACAGTTTACCACTACTGCCAGTCCCACCCCCACCATCCTCTGGCAGTTTCCCACTCCCAACCCCTTTCTTATAATATTACAATAGTTGTTCAAGGTCTGCTTATGAGTGAGAACATTTTTCTTTCTTTTTTTTTTTATTTTACACTCACAGAGAACTAAGCTATGAAATTTCCATCTGTTTCAAATTTTATAGCTTAGTTCCCTGTGAGTGTAAAATTAAAAAAAAAGAAAAAAAGAAAAAAAAAACACTTTTGTGTTCCACTACTGAGATTATGGCACTGTTTTTGTAGCAGAAATTAGCCTATCCTATATTAACACAGTAATAACATCAATAAATAAGGACACCAAAGTAACAATAAAAGAAATGTTGATGTTTCTTTGCATTTCTTTTGAAACATGAGACAAAACATTTACCACAAATTTACCATAATTTTAAAATTTCTATATTTTTATATATAATACATTTATTGCATATAGTGTATTAGATGATATTACTTTTTATAAATAATATATTAAGTGTTTACAACTTAAACATGTATTTAACTGGTTCCCCTAAAAACTTGAAGTTCCAGCTAGTGTCATAAGACAAGTTAGAGGCATATTTTTTCATATGATGATAAGTGATTATTAACATGAGTTCTGCTCAGAATAATAGAGCTGTGTAAGTAACTTGGGAGTTTTAATTTTATATATGACACACTGTAGACATTGAAGACTGTATTTTGTTTGATAAGTCTATGGAATAAAGAGATGCTTTTTAAAATATTTCCCAGTAAGAATATCATCCTACAAAACATCTGTGATTTAATCAAATCATACATGTGATAGAGTTAACTCCTGTGTACAATACACAATTCTGTTATTACCTTTAATTGTTTTTCCACATCAAAAATTAGTCTACAATAGTCTTCAACATTCTAAATAGTTTTTTAATGTTTGCTTTTACCATATTTATTTCCCAAGGAAAACTAGTTTATGAAAACTCAATTATCATTGTTTCAAACAAGGCATTTCTCAAGATACTTTTTTGTAAAGTACAAGCCCAGAAACCATGAGAGAATTTTTAAGCAGCACAATTCTACCAACATGTCTATTACCTACTAAATGAAGCATAAAATGAACAGACACTCTTGAGTCAGTTATCCATATCATTGTTGCTAATACAGCAGACATAATAATGAACAGTACATGACTGAACTTCATATATATTAGGCAATAAACAATAAAAAAGTATTGCTGCCAGTGATTTACTCATTTAGACAACTTCAAGACCCTTGAGAGTAGATAAATAGGAATCTCATATATTCTCTAAGACCACAAAAAATGGCACAAAACTGTAACACTATTGATTATTTTAACTGAGAAAAGAACTGAAGTGATGTGAATGGAAAGGAAAGAGAAAAAAATGAGAGTAAAAAAGAAAGTCTATTTATCTACTATCAGATGGAACTACTGTGGCTGCAGAATTCCCTTACTGATGGCTAACTTTTCTGTTGCAAAAGCAACAATGGATACATATTTTGACTTGCAGTTGTGAAAAGGCCCACATGCTTTATGAACAGATGGATTCATCAAATTGGGGGACTATCTCATGGGAACTTAGTTGTGAGATATTTGGCATTAGGTCTTAGATAAATACCAAAGCATGAGAGCAGCTTCACTTAAGAAATTTTGGCAATAGCTGATAGAGATGTCCTTCACAACAAAAGGAGTTCAGAGATTAGAAATTAATTCAAAGGATGATTCAGAAAAATCAAGTAGTATTCCAAGTCCAAGCAAGTAGGATTCATGAATTTGCACCAAATGATATAAATGTCCAAATATAGAGACTGAATAAATACCAGAACAGGACAGAGCCTGTGGTAAGACTGAATTGATACTTAGCTGTGGAGACTTTGGAACCTCTAGGTGGATTTAAGTGTATGAAAAATATGTATAAAAAGTTGTTACACTGCACAATGGTATAACACTTTTTGGAGCACATTAAACAAAGGTAACATGCCATGAAAACTCCATATGACAAGTAAAGGTTAAGTTTTTTTTTTTTAAGCTTTAATACGTAAAGAGCTTAGAAGGTGTCATTTCCATACTTACAGAAAGAAAAAAAACTGAAAGAACTAAAAATTAAGCCCTTTCCTTGGATTTACCAATAACCAAAGTCACAATAAAAATTACTACCCCACAATCTGTAGACACAAGTTAAAACAGGGAAACTATACATCTGTTTATTAGAGCAAATCTACTAGAAATATAAAGTGGTAAAAGCGGTAAATGGTCATTCAGATGGCTCCCTGGAGGCTAAGTATGGACTCAGGTGGGAGGAATAATCCCGGGGGGATGTCCTCTTAGGGTGGACCCCGGATGTTTATGGGCTTTATTTCCATGAACTCTTCCCCCACATCCCAGATTCCCACTTTGAAGAGGTAGGAACATCCTCATGGTTTTGGCAGACAGGATCATTTATATTATCAAGTGTAAATATTCAAAAACAAGAAATCAAAATCTAAATTTCCACCCTAGCTAATTAGAGAAACAAAAGCAATTTAAGCCTAAAGCAAGCAGAAGAAATAAAATAATTTTAAAAATTGATATTCTAAAATACAAATTGCATTGTGTTTTTTTCCTGATCAAAGCACTTTGTTCATTAGATCTTAGCTAGAAAGAAGTCTTAGAACGTGAAGTCTTAGAACAATAAGAAAGGACATAATTATGGCCTATGGGGTCCTATGTGCATGAATGAAGTCTTAGAACAATAAGAAAGGACATAATTATGGCCTATGAGGTCCTATGTGACGCAGCCTTTGTCCTCTGTCTTCCTGGCCACCGCTGTCTCCTCGCTCATTCAGCCTCTTCTCTGGCCACATGCTCGTCCTCATCCTCTTGGTAATGCTTACAATGTACTTCTTGTAGATGTATTACATCACATCTTATTTTATCTGAGAATCTGCTCAATCCTTGGAGATACTTTCTACCCTCTCTGCCAGGATATGTGCCTGCTTTTTTCCTGTTTTATATCCAACCCTGAACACAAATTCTGAACTTTAATAGATGCTCAATACATGTACATTGAAATAAGTGGATAAAGTACTCATTTGTAGCATATTAACTCAATGCTGGATTTTGACATTTTTCCGTATAATATGAGCAGCTTTTAGTTATTCTATTTTACTGTTTACTTATTCAAACTCCTGTTGATAGATATTTAGATTGACTTTCAATTATTTTGCATAAAAATTATATAAATTAATAAACCATAGATTATGTGCATTTTCTTTTCTTTTTTTTTGAGTTGGAGTCTCACTCTGTCACCCAAACTGGAGTGCAGTGGCTGCTCCGAGCCACTGCAGCCTCGACCT
Source organism: Tarsius wallacei (assembly GCA_963574415.1). Classification (NCBI taxonomy): domain Eukaryota; kingdom Metazoa; phylum Chordata; class Mammalia; order Primates; family Tarsiidae; genus Tarsius; species Tarsius wallacei. The sequence goes on along the minus strand of CAUYQG010121437.1, from coordinate 3,926 downwards.
GCTGGGCTCCAGCAATCCTTCTGCCTCAGCCTTCCAAGTAGCTGGAACTACAGGTGCACGCTACCACGCCCGGCTAATTTTTTGATTTATTGTAGAGATGAGATCTCACCAAGTTGCCCAGGTGGGTCTCGAATCCGCGGGCTCAGGCAATACACTCACCTCAGCCTCCCAAAGCACGGGATTACAGGCTGAGCCACCGAGCCCGGCTGATTATGTGCATTTTCAACTTTCATAGCAATTATTTTAGAAATTTAGAACAATTTATTGTCTTCAAATTATATCAATTTATAGATTCACCAATAGCAAAATAATAGTCTTGAGGTTGCTCCAAATAGTCACTAACAATTGATATTATTGTACTTTTTTTTTCTGACATGAATCTAGGTCTCACTCTCTCACCCAGGGTAGGTGCAGTGGTATGATTACAACTCATCATGCCTCGACCTTCTGGGCTCAGGCAAGCCTTCTGTATACTACAGATTTTTTTTTTTTAAAGATACATCTTTATTATAAGTATGTCCTATATATTGCATACTAAAACTTTTTAATGCTATAATTGTTGTTTATCTTAAATTAAAGCTTAACTCTTTTTTATCTGACAACCAAACACTGGATTAGCAATATAATGCAGTTTTCATCATATTAAGGAAGAACAGAAATGAAGGCTGATTTACATTGAAAATAATCAAATTTAGACTTGATTTTGAAGTGGACAATTTTAATTACTGAAATGATGTGGTTTAACAATTCAGTTAACTGTAGCCTTGTTGTTACTGAAGAATGTTCGATCATAAGTTTCATTCAGGCTACTAAAATTTTTATTCAATAGCAGGGCAATAAGCTGTCTTCTGGGGCAAGTTTAAAGAGAGTACTAAAAACAAAAATAATATTTATTTTAGAATTATCATTGAGTCTTGCCTGTTCAATGGAACATATACATCTACTTTTATTTTTTTAAGTTGTAGTCTCACTACTTCGCGCAGGTTAGAGTGCAGTGGCATGCTCTCGGCCACCCCAGCATCGAGCTGCTGGGTTCAGGCACTCCTTCCGCCTCAGTCTTCCAAGTAGCCAGAACTACAGGCACGTGCTCCCATGTCCAGCTAATTTTTTATTTGTTGTAGAGATGAGGTCTCACCAAATTGCCCGGGCTGGTCTCAAACCCGTGGGCTCAGGCAATTCACTCCCCTCAGCCTCCCAAATTGCTGGGATTACAAGCTGAACCACTAAGCCTGGCCTGTATCTACTTTTAATAGGAAATAGAAATGCAAAAATGTCAATATTTATTTTAAGAAAATTTGTTGCACTGTTAATTGTAATCCAATACTAGAAAAACTATGAATACTCATCAAAGAGTAAAAGGTTGATAAATTACGATAACCCATAATATAAAATACAATATAGATATTATATGTATATCCATATAATTTTTCAAGAAAGATGTCCATGATAATGTTAAACGATAAAACAATGTCCTTAATAATTTGTGACATATATTCTGATCTGACAAAAATATGTAGGAAAGAAATGATAGCAAGATAACTCTTATATGTTTATATAAGGAATCTCATTAGAAAAATGAGGGGAAGATAACTTTAACTCCTGTCTCAGTTTGTAACAGTATACATTTTTGTAATACAAATGTTTGCAATTATAATTCAGAAGGAGGTTTCCTTGGGAATAGTGTTCTAGGTCACATGATTACTTTTAGGAAAGAGAAAATCTTAAACTATTAAAGAGGGAGTGGAAAATAAAATTATGGTTTGGAGAATTGCCAAATTCAGATGTTTTCATAAACATTTTTTTTTACTAGGATCAAGGCTGGTCTGTATAACAGAGAAATTAAGAAGTGAATATTAATTTTAAGTTATATATTCCTTTTCCATTAAAAAATGTACACTGTGGTAAAATACATAGAAATCTACTTCCTGACACAGGTGATTTAACTTCTGTCCTCCGTTTTTGGTATTGCAGTTGGAATATCATAAGTTGTCAGGATATGTGATTGTAGGCATTTTTAAAATGCAAAATTTATTACAAAATAATTTAGTTAGAGTGCATAAGAGTCAGGGATCTCAATTTCCTTACAAACAGAGATTCTTCTCAAATAGTTTATATGTCTATTTCAGGTAAAATTCACTAAGTAATCCTTGGTTTCTCCATAGATGTACATATGTTTGTTATTCAGTGAAAATATTTCTAAAGCTTTTTGAAAATGAAAATAGAACATGTTTATTAGAGTATTTCAAGTGAACAATTTTGTCAGGAAAATATAGCATATTAACTTGAATTTGAGTCAATAGAGCAAAGATGAATTACGTTTGAAGGTGTTGCTTCATTGCACAGACAATTTATTTGTGGTACACAGAACTATCTAAATGAATGAGTTTTAAAATGACATTTGAATAACTATAATTGTAATAGTTTTTAAATGACATGAAAATTATCCAGAGACTTATGCCTCTCACAATCTTTGGTAAAACTCCCTCAGTAATACTAGAAGAGGGAGAACAGTGAATACAGTACACATTTTCCTTGATTGTTACATAGGTATATTAACCTCAGGGAAGCATGTCACGTTCCAAAGAAGTACACATTAATTACTCAGTAGAATATATATTAGTAATTGTCTACTTATTTGAAATTGCTCCTTTAAAGTTCTTAAAATATTAAGAAACTTTTAGGATATAATTTCCTTAAAAATAAAATACATATTTGTTTACACACACACTTGTATAGCATACATATTTTCGAAACTCATATTGTTATTTCCACTGAAAAGTGAGTTTGCGTATTCTTTATGTGGAAGCTGGAAAAATATGCGATTTTATAAGTTAAACGTTGCTTTAAATTCAGAGTATTTCAATAATTATATTTAGTGTTTCATAACCTCCATGTCTAAAAGAAGACCCACTGTGAAAAAAAAATTTCCTAAATGGTTTCTCAATGCTTTTGAATTCTTACCAGATGCTCATAAAAAGGCTCAGATGGGGATAGAGTGGGACCACAGAGACTTTATCTGTGTGTTAGAGTGTAAGTCATGTGCTGATTAGAGAATAAAAAAAATCACAAGAAGTAATTATGTCCAAACACAGGCTTGGGAAAGCAAACAGGGCATCTCCATGTGGTCTCTTCTCATGGTCAAGAAAATGCAAGCCCGGTAGTCAACAGCACACCTGATCAGTATCACAGCTAGAAATTCTGAGCATCTATTCACTAAACTGACCATTCTTCTGCATTCTTAGAGAACTTTGATAAAATAAATATGCCAAACAAGACAATCTCCACATATGATACCAGGTGGCTTGCAATATCATCATTAATTTCTTCTGAAAGGCAAAAAATATATATTTATATAGCCAATTAAGCATTTTAAAGAAAAATATATGTTTTTCAGATAGGTAAAAACACAAATTTCAAAATGTGAGTTTGTGGCTACTATAATAATTCTGTAAATATGATGTTTTTCGATCTTTAAATAAAACTATTGTGAGTTGGTCCCCAATATGCTTTTTGTCTATCAAAACTCCATAAAAAGAGAGTGTAACATGCAATAGGGGAGGGGGGTTAGACTCAACAGTTTGCACCAAAATTATTCAGATTGGGGAAAATTAAAAGAGAAAAGATTAAAGTATATTATATATATAAATATATAAATATAAATATATATAAAGTATATATATACTTTTTTTTTTTTTGGTTGAGGCATCACTCCGTCACCCATAATGGAGTGCATTGGCACAATATGATAGCATTAGTGAATCAATTTTAAAATACATATAAAAGTATTTTATTGGCAGCCGGCCTAGGAGGCCCACTGAACCTTAGAAATCAGGGAGGGCCGTGGACCCCGAGACATCTAGGTAGTGTTCGGGAGCTGTAGACGCCATTACCCTCCCCTCTAATAATTTAGCATATTTAACCAGAAA
>CAUYQG010121435.1:0-13177 GCA_963574415.1 Tarsius wallacei | reverse complement strand
TCATATCTACAACAAATAAAAAAAAATCAGCCGGGCGTGGTAGCGCGCGCCTGTAATTCCGGCTACTCGGAAGGCTGAGGCGGAAGGATCGCCGGAGCCCAGCAGATCGAGGCTGCGGTGGCCGGGAGCGGCCACTGCACTCCAGTCTAGGCGACAGAGAGAGACTCCAACTCAAAAAAAAAAAAAAAAATATTGCAACATAGAACCCTGCTGCAGTTTCACAACTGTTGGCCTGCCAAGCAGATTTTTAGACTCAAGACTACAACATCAATTCTTACCTGAATCTCTAGCCAGGCAGCCAGCCACAATCATGTGAGCCAATTCCTTAAAATAAATCTTTCCACAGATATAGATAGATGTGAGAGAAAGAGAGAGAGAGAGAGAAAGACAGATGATAGAGATAGATAGATGATTGATAGATGATAGAACTATTTCTCTGTCTCTTACAGATAGATAGATAATAGATTAGATAGATGGATGATAAATAGATAGATGATAGATAGATAGATAGATAGATAGATAGATAGATACTATTTCTCTGAAGAACTCCGACTCATACAGACTGTATTGCTAGGAATAATGCAATTTGAGCCAACTATAGCAAAAAAGTAAAAGTAAATAAAAATGAAACTGCATCCTATGATAATTACCCCACCTTTTTTTTTTCTCTAACCTAGGGAAGAAATTCTTTACACATCTTCATTTCATGACAGTAAATTATCCAAACAACTTGGGACTTCCTCTTCTTTTCCTGAAAATGTACCTAGTCTAAATATTTTCTCTTGCTTCTCAAACAATGTCATCATATTTGATAATCAAATCAAATTCATGCTAATGAGAGAGCAGGCTGGTATCTACAAATCCCACCCCTCTCCTGAGCTACCTGAAGATGATGATTTTTGCTTTTGCTGCCCAATGTAAAGTAACTAAAACAGTCATCTCTGGACCATGATGAAGTAAAGGAGAAAATCATGTGTCCAAAGAAAGCTGGAAACACCCACCAAATCACACCACAGAGATCACTTCCTTTTCTGCCCACATACACAGGACTATAACTGCTAGACTCACTTCCAGTAAGTGCTCTGAGATCAATGAATTCTAGGCAATTCTTAGAAGTCAGAGTATTTCTACCCAAATACCAACAACCCAGAAGCCAAAAAGAAAGTTTTGATTTGTTAAGAGACCCAGGAGATCTAATCAAGTCTCAACTAGCTTCAGTTTCAGAAATACTCTCAGGAAATCAAGTTATTTTGTATTTATTTAAGTCCAGGTGCCAGACTGACTTCACACCCAAATGGATCTGAATTCCTCAGTCACTGGCTCAAAAATATCTATGACATCCACTAAAATGAGGTAATTTTAGAGCAGGCATAACTTCTCAGGTTGCTCACAAATTAAAATGCCACAACTCCTATAACAACCAATAAAATAAGACTTGAAGATTCCGGTATGTTATATAATATTTTTTTAAAAATCAACCTTTACCACTTCCTTTATATTTTCAAACTCAACATAAGACTAAGAAAAATTTAAAGTTATAGACAAAGTTAAAACAAACACTGATAGGAAATGAAAAATTTGAATTTTGTTTCCAGCAAATATGAAAAACAAGTAATTAAGTGAAAAACACACTAGTACAGTATACCTGATAAAGTTGAATGGCAGTTTTAAGAATCATTTTAACACCTGTCTTGGCAAGGGAAGTCAGTCAAGGCATTCCTCAACTACAAGAAACTTCAGATCTACAGGGGCCTGCAGGAGTTTGCCCGGGACTGTTTGCCAATCCCTGACAAACCAGAGATCGAGACTGAAAAGGCTCATAGCTGGGACATGAGAGACATAATCTGGTACCTGAGTCTATCAGAGAAAACCCACTAAACCCAGAGCTCCCAAAGAAAAAGTACTATTGACAGCGTCTGAAAGAAATATCCCTGCTTAGAGTTTATGGAGATACTTGCCTGTTGCAGCTTTGCCTCTGAGGGAAGGACAAAGGGAGATTGAAAAAAATTCAGTGATCTCCCACTTCTAACCACAAGCCTCCATCTCAGGTGTCTGAGGCAAGAATTCACACCATCTATATGGTTCAATATAGCCATATTGAAAAATGTAGATTAAGGTGATCTAGGGTTGTCAGCAGCACAGACAAAAGTAAGCCCAAACCTTCTATAGACAAACTCACTTCAATACATACCTTAAGAAAGTCCCACAGTTAATACTTCAAGATTGGCTCACAGTGAAAAGTCACCAGGCTGAGCTCGGTGGCTCAGCCTGTAATCCCAGCACTTTGGGAGGCCGAGGAGAGTGGATTGCCTGAGACTGCTGGTTCGAGACCAGCCCGGGCAACTTGTCAAGACCTCGTCTCTACAATAAATCAAAAACTAGCCAGGCGTGGTAGTAAGCACCTGTAGTTCCGGCCACTTGGAAGGCTGAAGAGGAAGGATTGCGGGAGCCCAGCAGGGCGAGGCTGCAGTGGCCAGGAGTGTGCCACTGCACTCCAGTCTGGGCGACAGAGTGAGAATTCAACTCAAAAACAAAAAAAGAAAAGTCACCAAATATTGATCAACAAACAACCATGAGGGAGAGTCAAGATATAATTTTTTTTTTTTAACTGTCAAGTTAGGCTCCCGAAGATGACTGCTTTTATAAGAATCAGAAGAAGCCTACAAAATGAGTTTTCTTGATATACTTAGATAAATAAAAGACTCTACTAAAAGTGCAATGCAGGAAGAAAATATTATGAGTGCTGACTGGACATATTTGAAAAAGAACAAAATAAAATGTTTTAGAAATTAAAAATGTAATAACTAGAATTAAAAACTCAAAATTTAAATTAAACAGATTAGACAAAGGTAAAGATACACTTGTAAATGGTGAAACATATCTGGATAAATTCAAAATGAAACACACAGTCAAAAGAGTAGAAAAAAATAAAAGTTAGGAAATATAAAAATAGATTCTAAAATATGTGTGTCTAATTAGAATTTCAGAAATGAATGAGAGAAAAGGTATGAAAAGGTATAGAAGAAATATGTGCAAATATAATGGCTGAGATTTTTCCTAATATGATGAAAAACACACATCTTCAAATATAGGAAGCTCAATAAGTCTTAGTCAAATTATTATTCAAAAGAATTATTAAAAAGAAATCCATATTCAGATATATAACATTGAAATTGCAGAATATCAAAGACAGAGAGAAGTTTCTGAAATATCCAAAGGAAAAGACAAATTAGCTAAAAAGAACAATAATTTGACTGGTGGATAATTTCTTAATGGCAATAATGGAAGCCAAAAGATTGGGCATTGATGACTTCAAAGTGCTGCCAAAAAAAATAGTTGTCAATCTAGAATCCTATACTCCATGAAATTATCTCCCATTCAGTCATTCATTCCATTTAACAAAAAATATATTATGCATTTACTATGTGTTAGTCATTAGGATCCATCAGTGAATAAAATGGACAAGAAATATTCCTAATTCTCTGGAGTTTACATTTCAACAGAGGGTAATAGTCAGTAAATAACAACTATAATAAATAAATAAAATATACTATGAAAACAATGGACCAGATAAAGGGATTGGGATTGACAAGAAGCAGACATTTATAAATTTAAACAGCGCTATTGGTAGAGAATTCATGACAAAGGTAAGATTTAAGCAAAGACTTGAAGTTAGAGATTTCTGGTAGAGGAGAGTGTTTTACACAGAGATAACAGCCTGTACAAAGCCTTATGGTCAGAGTACTCCAGAAACAGGAGGCCAGCGTGACTGGAATCGAGTGAGTGGCAGCCACAATAAGGGTTCTGATTTTTACTTAATGAGATAGTGAATGAAGGAAGAGGAATGGATAAAGAGTGGCAGATGGATTTAACTGTACCACACTCATTGCTATGTAAGAATTTACTATGGATAGAGTGAGAGTGAAGAGTGGGGGCAAATAAGAAAATCAATTAGGAGACTCTGAAGAATTCCAGGCTCAAGATGAGAATGGTTCAGACAAGGGAACAGAAGCAGTGAACAGAAGCAATGGAGGGATAAAAGGTCCTTGGATTCTGGATCTATTTTAAGTATATAGTGATAGGATTTCCTGGTAGATTGTACAAGAGAGCAGTCTAGATGGCTGAAGTTTTTGCCCAAGCTGCTAGAAAAAGAAGGGACCATAAGGCTTTGTAGTCTAGAGCTCAGAATAAATATCTTAACTAGAGATGTAAATTTCAGAGTCATGGGCACAAGGGTACTAATTAAAGGCACAACACTGGATGAGAACACCAAGAGGACTGTGCATCTGAGAAACTTCAAGTGATCAGAGAGGCGAAGGTAAATAGACACAAAAGATCCAGAAAGAATGATTCGCTGGGTAAGAAGAAAACCAAAAGAGATATGGTGTGCCAAGGCAAAACTTTTTGAAACTTGAAAATGGCTAAGCATTCAACTTAACAAACGTAGAAACACAGTAGCAGAATAGCCTCTAAAAAGTAGAGTGAAAAAATAATAAGTTGGTTCCTAGAAGAAAAATAACAAAAATAACCTCTGGCAAAGCTGACCAAGGAAAAAAAAAGGTAACTCTCAAACACATAATGTAAAGAATGACAAAGGTGACATAACTCTGGATGATGACGGGAGTTCAAAAGATATTATGAACAAGTTTGCACTAATAAATTTGAAAACCTGAAATTTTAAAATTACCAGAAGGTATAAATTAGAACTTAATCAAGTAAAAATAGAAACCCAGTATAGTCTTATTAAGGAAACTTAACCAATAGTTTAAAATCTTCCCAAAGGAAAATGCAAGGCTCATACAGTGTCATAAGGATAATTACACAAAATTAAAGAGATCATTCTGACATTATACAAACCTTTCACTGTTTCAGAAAAAAAAGAATGTATTACTTATAATTCTCTTGTTACCTACATACCAAAACCAGGAAGAAAATTACAGCCTCATTTATGAACGTAGATGCAAGTAGTCTAAAAACATTTATTAGCAAATGAAAAACAGAAATATATAAATAAGAGAATAGCCCATGAAAAAAGTAGGGTTTATTTCTGGCTTAAAATTAGGACATCAACTAGTATAATTTTTTAAAATTGATAGGTTAAATAATAAAAAATAATATAATTTCAGTTGATAAAGAAAAGTCAGCATTTTTCATTGTAAAACTGAGCTAAGAAACTCATTTAACCTGAAAACGGATAACTAGGAAATACCTACAATAAACATAATACTCAATATGGAAATAATCAATGCATTTATTTTAAAATCATGAACAAGAATTTCCACTTGGAAGTCTCCCTACTTCTCTTTGTTGTTGTATTAAAGTCAATATATTTCATCCTTGCCTTCCAATTTAAAAAATCATAATTTTATTATAAAAGTAATGTACGTATTCAAGAAAATTATTAAAATAGAAGTTCAGAAAAGTCACTCTCAGACTCCACTGCCCAAATAAAACCACTATTAATAATTTGGTGGGGTTTTGTTGTTATTATTTTACTTGTATTATTTTATAATGAATTGTACAGTCTTTATTATTGTGAAATTAATGGATAGATAATATTTTAAAAGATGATTTGTCATATTTTATATAAGCATTATTTTATTACTGGGCATATTTTGGCTTTTTATTTTTTATTCATTTATTTAACAGTTACTTATTGCCTTCTATATGTTATATACTATTCAACATATTTCCATTGTTTCCCATTTATCTCAGAGTAAATGCCAAAGTCCTTACAGTAGTTGACAAAGCCTATATGATTTCACATTTTTAAATGAATATAAATGCAATAATCTCTAGGAGGGAAAGGACTGAAGTTATTCCATTTATCCAGGTGAAAGATAATGATGACTTTGATCAAGTTACTTGTAATAAGAAGGGAGATTTTGTATAATCTATCATAAATTACACTTGCAAAAAGGCCACAAACAAGTCTGAGCATCATCATTTCTCAAGTTGCAGTGATCAGTGGAGACTTGTTAAATGATTCCCATGTGATGTTATACTTGATATTTCCAAACTTCAGCAGAAAATTTCATCTTTTTTTTGCCATTGCCCCAACTCCTGCATTCCACATCCAACTAAACAAAACAAAAACTCAGACTCTGTCTGAGTTTCAGTCTCTGTCTCCTGAGATCAGACAGTAGAGAAGAACTCAAAGAGTTAGTAAGGCCTAAATCACTGGACTCGGCAATTAAACATTGCCTCCTCATGTAGTTAGCCTTGACTTAGGTATTGGGGCATTCCTGTTGTAATCTCCTTTACAACAGTCAGAGTGACACCAGATGGAAGTCAGAAAAAAATATTCTTTCTCCTCCCTATCCTGAATCCCCACCAAGTAAACTAATTCTGGAATTGAGAAGTTTGTTTCTGTTGGCTTTTAAAATCCAAATAATTACCCATTCCAACAGACCAAAATATTTGTCACACGTAATCCAGAATTTTATTTTTGTTATTCTTTGTTTACTATTATAGTTCTACCAGGAGTCTTGCATCTCTTAAGTAAAACTGCTCTATGTCTATCTAAGACCTTACTTCTGTTAAAGCACCTACCTCTTCTTTGGATCTATGAGGGGCCACTCTCAACTCCTTTCTATTTTTAAGATTTTCGGCCAGGTGCAGTGGCTCAAGCCTGTAATTCCAGCACTTTGGGAGGCCGAGGTGAAAGGATTGCCTGAACCCACGGCTTCAAGACTGGCCTGGGCAACTTGACGAAACTTCACCTCTACAATAGAAATCAAAAAAATTAGCCGGGAGTGGTAGCGCGCGCCTGTAATTCCGTCTGCTTGGAAGGCTGAGGCGGAAAGATCACCGGAGCCCAGCAGGTCGACGCCATGGTGGCCGTGAGAGTGCCACTGCACTTCAGCCTGGGTGACAGAGTGAGACTACAACTCAAAAAAAAAAAAATTTCCAATGATATGCATGAACTACTTTTATAGTACAATTTTTTTTTTTAAAATTAAAAGTTGCTGGGCACAGTGGCTCAAACCTGTAATCCCAGCAGTTTGGGAGACGGAGGTGAGAGGATTGCCTGAGCTCCGGGGTTGGAGACCAGCCTAAGCAACGTGGCAAGACCTCATCCCTACAATAAATAAATAAATTTGCCGGGTGTGGTGGCACATGCCTGCGGTCCAGGCTGCGGTAGCCATGAGTGTTTCACTGCACTCCAGCTTGGGCGACAGAGTGAAACTCTGACTCAAAAAAGTAAAAATAAAATAAAATAAAAAATATAAAAATTAGAAGTCAGAGAATAAATTGGATTATACCAACTGGGACCTCAAGTACGATATTGAATTCAAGTAATGATACTGGACATGCCTTTCTGAATTTTGTTTTGAAGTCTTTAGGACTGTGATTCAATGACCTAAAGAAAAAATATCTATGACCTATCTTCCTCCTTACAACTAAACCATCACAGTCACATGGTTGTATATTACATGATTAGGGATATTAAGGAAAAACAACAACAATCCTGACACCTACATATTTAGAGAAAATGCTTGCATTTTTTGTTGTTGTCATATATTACTTTCTTGCAAAATGTAGTTAGGGGAATACTACTTTAACATTGTGCTAACTGGAAGTGAAACTAATGTTTAAAAATTCATAAGAAGAATTTTTGTGTTCTTATATTAGCATTCAGAGGTAGAGTGAGGAAGATTGAAAGGCATATGAGTGTGACTCAAGCTAACATTACATTTCTTTTTTTTTTTTTTTTTGAGTTGGAGTATCGCTCCGTTGCCCAGACTGGAGTGCAGTGGCCGCTCCCGGCCACCGCAGCCTCGACCTGCTGGGCTCTGGCGATCCTTCCGCCTCAGCCTCCCGAGTAGCCGGAATTACACTTAAGAGTGATGTATACAAAAATTAATGTTTACATTTCTTTATGTAAAAATAAAGCCTTCTAATATATGGTTTTGTCTTGAATCAAAGTCCTAAACATTAATTTTTGTATACATCACTCTTAAGTGAGTATAATTAATTCTGTAAGACCAGAATTAAAATTAAAAATTCTAAACATAACTTAATCCAAACCACAATATTTTGATTGGTCTCCTTCAGAAAGTATGCAGTAGACTCTTAACAAGTTCTTGAAACATTCTCTATGCTTAATCAATAGCATATAAAAATGAATGCAAAAGAGCCTGGATTTCTTTAGAAAATATTATTGGTCAATTCTAGCTAAATTTAAAATAGATTTCCTCCAACATTAATCTGAACACTGAATTTTTTTTAACTATTCACTTTTGAAATTTTTATTCTCCAATTGTATTTTTCTTCTCCTAAAAGTAGAGGGGTTTTTTTTCCAAAAATGAAAACGTTACAATGGAATTGCTACAATGGAATTCTCACAATGGAATTCTTTTTCATTCAACAGAACAAATATTCTTATCTCAATATTATTTTACAAATTTTTATAGCAAGCAATTTATGTTTTAAATGGATGAAATAGTGAATGCATATCTCTAGTGTCAGATAATATGAAGTGACATACTTAATTGGTTCATAAGATAATAGTGACATCTGAATTTATTTGTGTCACTGGAATTTTTATGTGTTTATTTTTTAAATGAATACTAATACTATACTAATACTATACTAATTTAGGAAGCACTTGAACTTAAGCAAAGGTAAAACTTCTGGAAGATTTTTTTATTCCTTCCTAATGTAGGAAAAAGAATTTAAACATAAATATAAATTTCTCTGTTGCAATTTTTCTCAAAAATATGTATTAAACCCTTTCTAAATTATGGTGCAAAGTAATACTCATCTAATGAAGTGTAACTACATTAAAAATTGAATTTGTTTTAATGGCATTAAGGAGCAATTTGTACAAGAGATTTAGTTCAATTAAAACGGTCAAGGATCTCCAATGCAAACCCAGATAGAAGAACGAGAATCGATTTACCCTTACACCTTAAACAACTAAAAAGTCAAACAGAATATATGAAATGATTTTCAAATATTAAACAACAAGCACCACAGAGCAGTGATCACTGAAAGAAGGGAAATAAACCAGTTAAGTTCCTGTGGCTGCCTTAGTTTTCTACCTGGAGAGAGTTTCCGAACCCCAACACAGGAAGAAAGAATACAAGCAGTGTCCAGTGTTCTTTCTGAATTAAACAGACAGAGATGAGGATTTGGGGAGCCCAATACAGTTAGAATTTGCAGGCAGAGTACCAGAGCAAAAAGAGCCAAAAGAGAGGGAGCTCCTGAGATCTGCCGAGGGTTCCCCTAGAGTCTTCAACTGGGTACTGATCAGAACACGTGTGTAAGCAAACTACGTGAGGCTGGGCAATGACCAGAATGGAGCAGACATTTTCCAGACATTACATAAAGCTAGAAATGGTTCATGTCCCCAAGAGCCAGAGGGGGAAAATATAGTATTATATATGACATGCGCCAAGAAAAGGACACAGAAAGACATTGTCTTAGCAATGGAGACAATACCAGACTGCCCTGGTTCCACCTAGCAAACACTAAAAGGTAGTTGTGAAAGGATTAAAATGTTCCCAAGAAACTTAACTGCATTCCAGAACAAAACTCAAAATTATTTTTTTAAAAAACTAAACTGGGAGGGGGGTGGGATTGGCAGTAGTGGGAATCTGCCAGGGTGGGGGGGCCATGCCTCATCAGCAAGGGTACCTGCATAATGAACATTTATATAACCCTGAATTATACCCCACATCTTTAAAATAATTTTTTTAAAAAACTGAACTAATACCTGCATGCACATTTTTATTGCAGCATTATTCACAATAGCAAAAACATAGAACCAACAGTGATGTCCATCAAAAAAGGACTAGAGTTTAAAAAGTGGTACATATACATGATAGAATACTATGCAGCCATAAAGGACAAAATTATGAACTTCGCAGCAATTTGGATGGACTTAGAATCTGCAATACTGAGTGATCTATCACAGAAACAAAGAACTGAGTACCACATGTTGTCAGTCATAAGCAGACTTTGAACAATTATCATAATACTATAAGAAAAGGATTGGCAGTAGTGGGAAACTGCCAGGGGAGAGAGGGGCACACCTCATCAACAAGGATACCTGCATAATGAACATTCGTACCTAACCCTGAATTGTACCCCACATCTTTAAAATAAAAAACTTAAAAAAAAAAAAAACTAAACTGAACTTTCCAACACTCATAATGCTTAGTATTCAATCAAAAATTACTGGGCATGTGAGGAAGTAGAAAAATATACCAATGATGAGGAGAAAAACTGTTCAGTGAAAGCTGACCAACAAATGACATAGATGACAGAAATAGTAAGAGTACATTAAAACACCTACTAAAATCCTACACAATATGTTCAAGACAGATGAAAGCATAAGCATGTTAAGCAGAGACACAAAAGATATTTTCAAAGACCTAAATCTAAGATACAGAGAAAGAAAATATAATGTCTAAGATAAAAATTATATTGGATAACATAAATTTCAGCCTGGAGACTAGACAGATTTGCAACCAAGATATACCAGCAGGCTGAAGAAATAGCACAGACGTTTCTTATCCTTTGAGCAAATTAAGCAATGATAGTAATGTTGTGGTTATTTTCTGTTTCTTTGTTGTCACAGTTGTAGCTATTTATTTTGCGTTTTGACTTCTCTTCTAATCATTCACTTTACCAATAGTGATTAACAATAATTGGGCAAAGAACAAAAAGCTCTCTTTTTCTTTACTGTTTCAGCAAACTAAATAAAGTTTATAATGAAGAAAAAAATAACCTCATACACACTAGATAGGATTAACAGCAAATTGGACATCAAATTTTAAAAATTAGTAGATTTAAAGAAATTGTTATAGAAACCATTCAAAATTAAACAGACAGAAAAAGACTGAAATAATGAAGAGGACATTGGTAAGCAGTGAGGTAACTTCTAGTGGCCTAATATACACGTAATTGAAGTCACAGAAGCAGGGAGAAAACATTACAGTGTATCCAGATTTTAAAATCTTGTGTCTGAGGACCATCTCTTGGAGCAGGGGATTCGATGAAATCATCAAGAGAGAAGATAAATTATGCCTTGACATAACAGTAAAGAACATGGTGACAATGAAACATTGTCTGTCATAAGACATTAAAAGGATTGTTCTTTAACTGTAGTTATGAGTATTGAGTGATAGTGTTCAGTCTTCATATGATGCCTGTCTTCCCACTCCTTATAAACATCTTTCTTAGTTGACAGAGTTACATGATGGTCTACGAGATAAGTGAGCAAGAAAGATAAAGCAGTTACAGCTTAGGCAGAAAATAATTTTCATTGCCTCTAAAACTGTCAATTACTAATCCACTTCCTTTTCTTTCTCTCTTTTATTCATCTCCATCCCTCACTTTCTTCAGACAGAGGCCATACTAGCTCTTGGTATACCATTGAGCTCCTATTTACACTCACGATGGAAGGAGCAGAAAACTCTATGATGGAGATCATCACACTTGAAAGTACAGTGGCAATGAAGATATTTATTGATATAGAGCTTTTTCTTTCTTTAAAATCTTCTTTGGGCCAGGCACTATGAAATGTGCTGGGAATATATTAGTGAACAAGGCAGATACATTCCTGATCCATGGCAATTACAGACTGCCTAGTGAAACTGGCATTATACTCATAATAGCACTGATGAATATGTAATTACTTAATATACAAACATTAAGTATTTTCCTCAGCTTAACTTCTTTCTCCCAAGTTATTTTGTTATATAGTTGGTATATCCTTACAAACTGTATAATCCAGAATCCTTTGCCAGCTGGCTTCCATTTAGGTTTGGTCAATGGGAAGCAATGGTGCAAGGTTTTAGGAAAGAAGAAGTCAAGGGTCTATCTCTCTTGGGTAGTTTTTCCTCTCTTTGTCTTGTGATCGTGTCTCTTGGCCCTGATTTCTCCTCTTCAGCTACTACCATGTTGCCCTATTTGGTAGGTCTAGCCCCTGCAATGCAACCCCTGGAGTCACAAATACACTTTCTGTCTCTGACTTACCTCATTTTCAATTATTGCTCGTTCGATGCTTTTTGTGTAACTAATTCCCTCTATTAAATTCACTCTTGTTGAAAGTGAATTTTTCTCATATGGTCTTTTTTATCCTAATACACATACCATTTTGATGAATGCTAAATATGCAGTCCAATGATCATATTTCTAGACCCATTTTGAGGACCCACCAAAAACGGAATTTATTTATTGAAAATAGTGTATTTATTTTTACATGTTTCAACTTCAGTCACTCTCTGTTTGATGTAGCACACCTATCGAG
Organism: Tarsius wallacei; assembly: GCA_963574415.1. Classification (NCBI taxonomy): domain Eukaryota; kingdom Metazoa; phylum Chordata; class Mammalia; order Primates; family Tarsiidae; genus Tarsius; species Tarsius wallacei. Next base: position 915 of record CAUYQG010121435.1, on the reverse strand, counting down.
ATGCTTTTTCCACTGCTTAAAACAGTTTTCGAAACTCATTCATTTTTATGCCTTTTAGTGCTTCTGCTATTTTTTGTTTCACCTCTTCCACATCAGCAAGATGTTTCCCTTTGAGGACTTTTTTCATCCAGGGAAATTTTTTTTTTTTTAAGTCTCTGGAGAAAAAATCAGGTGAATAGGGAAGGTGGAGCACGGGGGTCATGCCGTTTTTGGTCAAATTTTCACTGCCACAGGTTGTTCATGTAAATCGCCCTTCCTGAAATGGACACACGCATTTAAAGAATCTCCAAACAAAAAATCCCTGAAGCTGAACACAGCCTGTCACAACAATGCTAGCTGGTACACTGACGCCGATGGATTCCTAGAACACTTACCTAACAGGAGAAACCTGTACTACAAGGGACCAGCCTTCCAAAAAGATAATTCCGGGATCTTTTTGGTCCCTCCTTGTACATAATGGGAGATCTAATCTATTCTGAAGAATTTGGAATGATTTTCATTGAGGAATTAATATTTAAACCAAGAACTGGAGAATGAATGGAAATGAGCCGGGGGATGCTGCACAACAGTGCCATTGAACCTACAGAAAGCCTGCCAGGGTCTACATCAAAGGTTTGAAAGAAAGGTTTGAGCCGGGCTCGGTGGCTCAGCCTGTAATCCCGCGCCTTGGGAGGCTGAGGTGAGTGAATTGCCTGAGCCCGCGGGTTCGAGACCCGCCTGGGCAAGCAAGACCTCATCTCTACAATAAATCAAAAAATTAGCCAGGCGTGGTAGTGCGCGCCTGTAGTTCCAGCTACTTGGAAGGCTGAGGTGGAAGGATCGCCAGAGCCCAGCAGGTAGAGGCTGCGGTGGCCGGGAGCGGCCACTGCACTCCAGTCTGGGCGACAGAGTGAAACTCCAACTCAAAAAAAAAAA
>CAUYQG010121429.1:0-14390 GCA_963574415.1 Tarsius wallacei | reverse complement strand
TTCTACACAACAACCCATTTCTTTTTTCTTTTCTTTTTTTGAGAAAGCAGGATTTATTGAGAAGACAGAAAAGCTCCCATAGTGGAGGGGACCTGAGAGGGTTGCCCAACAAACCATTTCTTGATTGGATTGTGACGTGCGACGCAAAGTGGATTGTATACGACAATTGGTGATGACCAGCTCAGTAGTTGGACTGAGAAGAATCTCCAAAGAACTTCCCCAAACCAAAATTTCACCAAAAAAAGTTCATGGTCACTGTTTGGTGAGCTGCTTCCAGTCTGATCCACTCCAGCTTTCTGACCCGGTGAAACCGTCACATCTGAGAAGTGTGCTCAGCAAATCGATGCGATGCACTGAAAACTGCAGTTGGCATTGGTCAACAGAAAGGACCTGACCGCACGTCGCACAACCAACACTTCCAAAGTTGAACGAATTGCACTACGAAGTTTTGTCTTATCCGCCATGTTCACCTCACCTCTCGCCAACTGACTTCCGCTTCTTCAAGCATCTCCATCACTTTCTGCCGGGACAACGCTTCCACAACCAGCAAGATGCAGAAAATGCTTTCCAAGAGTTTGTTGAATCCTGAAGCATGGAATTTGTTGTTATTGTTTTTGAGTAGGAGTCTCACTCTGTTGCCCAGGCTAGAGGGTAGTGGCACGCTCCTGGCCACCACAGCCTCAACCTGCTGGGCTCTAGTGACCCTCCCACCTCAGCCTTCCAAATAGCTGGAACTACAGGCGCGCACTACCACGTCCAGCTAATTTTTTTTTTTTTAATTGTAGAGATGAGGTCTCACCAAGTTGCCCAGGCTGGTCTCAAAACCCTGAGCTCAGGCAATCCTCTCGCCTTGGCCTCCCAAAGTGCTGGGATTACAGGCTTAAGCCACTGTGCCAGGCCCAGCATGGCTTTTTATGCTACAGGAATAAGCGAACTTACTTCTCATTGGCAAAAATGTGTTGATTGTAATGGTTCCTATTTTGATGAATAGAGATGTGTTTGAGCCTATTTACCATGATTTAAAATTCACGATCCAAAACCGCAATGACTTTTGCACCAACCTAACAGTAGCTCAGTCCAATGTGACAAGGGCTTTCTGCACATCTACTGCGTCTCCGGCACTTTTAGGCACCCTGGTATGGGAGAGAAGGAGTGTGTGCAATCCTATGAAAGACGAGATGAAGCAGTTAAGAGTGTATCTCTTCACTGGTGTCCGAATCAGTGAAGGCCCTGGGAACTTTCCCATGCATTTGCAAAACTGTTCACCCCATTTGCAAAATGAGAGGATCTACCATGTATCAGACACAGGACTGAGTGCTGAAGAAGAGGATGAAGGCCAGTGAGACGAGGTTCCTGTGGGTAGGGCGTGAGAGGCTGTCACGGAGGTGAAGAAACCACGTAGCCCAGCCCCTGGTTTTTGGATACTTGGGGAGCTTCTGTTGCATCTGAGAGTGTCTTTGAATGAAAAGGGGGTGCGTTGGTGATACACACTCACACGTCTGTATTATACTTGTTCTATCATTTAGGAGTTGTGTGATGTTAGACAAGATGCTTAAACTTTTTCTGCTTTTTAGTTGATGAAATATAGATGGTTATATCTACTTTGCTGGGTGGTCACAACGTTTTAATTAAATTAGATGTAACAAATTAAGGTGCCTTTCTCCAGGTGCTTGACACCTGAATATGCCATAAAGAGGTTATCTGACCATCTCAATGCTCAGTGAATGCCACTGCCGAGAAAAAAAAATTAATCGTGTTGCTTCATTTGGTTTGGAGTTCCACAGAGCAAACGCTGATGGTGGATTTGTCCTTGTGTGACACTGTGGCAGCGTGGAGCAAAAGAAGGGATGGGGGAAGAGACAGGAACAGAGAAAGGGAAGGAAGGAGAAGCCATAAAGGAGGAGGAGGGAAGACGTGTCAGACACAGAGAGCCAGGTGGGGGAAGTGTTTTATGTTCACTCTTGACAAGGCATCGCAGTAATAATTATTTAGATCCTATCTGCTTAATCAGCCCCAAATGGCTCTCAATTGCCAAAGAATTAGACATCCTTAATTATCAGTGTGGCATTTCAAAAGCAAGCCCAGGGAATATGCAAATGCTCCCGCTGCGTGTCCAGGTGGGGCCCAGGCGCGCCAGCCCACTGCCGTTCACTCCCCCAGGAGAGGCGCTGGGCCGATGTTTCCAGAAGGCAGCTGGGGTGGCCACAGGTCTGTAGTGAACAGACGGAGATCCAGGAGAACAGGTGGAGTCTAAGCTTGCCGGAGGCTGTCTTGGAGTGGTTGTGTCTTCTCTGTGGCTTCTTTACTTGGAAAAAAAGAGAGAGAGAGAGAAAGAAAAGCAGAACCTACTGCATGAATGAAGGAGCGGGGGAACTCTTACTCATTTAGCTAGTATTTTGTTCTCTCATTTCACAAAACAGAGAAAACAAGATTTATGTCTAGAAGAGGAATGCCGATTATGGTAAAGTGATCACCTTGTGCAGGGCATCATTTTAGGTTCTTGGCACAATTATGTCATCTCCAATAACCAGCCCATGATGTGGGCGTGGTAGTCTCCCCTTAGCTAAGGTTTGGTTCTCCACGGCTTCAGTTACCTGTGGTCTGAAAATATCAAATAGAAAATTCTATAAGCAAACAATTCATAGGGTTATTATTTTATTTTTGGAGTTGTGGGTCTCACTATGTCGCCCAGGCTGGAATGCAGTGGCATGACCATGGTTCATTGCAGCCTTGACTTTCTGAGCTCAAGAAATCCTTCCCCCTCAGCCTTCCAAGTAGCTGGGACTACAGGCACACGCCACCACGCCCAGCTCATTTTTTGATTTTTTTGTAGAGAGGAAGTCTTGCTGTGTTACCCAGGCTGATCTCGAACTTCTGGGCTCAAGCAATCCTCCCGCCTTGGCCTCCCTGGGGTTACAGGTGTGAACCACCACCATACTCTCGGTCTCATAAGTTTTAAATTGCATAGCTTGATGAAATCTCACCCTGTCCTACTCTGTCCCATCTGCTTGGGACCTGGATCATCTTTTTGTGCGACATATATACTACCCACCCGTTAGTCACTCAGTGGACATCTCAGTTATTAAAAAAAAATACATAGTCTATTTCGGGGTTTAGTACTATCCATGGTTTCAGGCATCCCCTGGATGTCTTGGGACATATTCCCTTTGAGTCAGTGGGGACAACTGCTCTATTATTATTCCCATTTTACAGATGAGAAGACCGAGGCATAATGGTCAAGTAACTTGCTCAGGACCGCACAGCTGAGTGATGGAGCTGAGACCCTCACCCAGCAGCCCGGTTCCAGAGTGTGTGTTTCTAACCAGCAGGCAACATTTTCTTTCCATTGGTGTCTAAAGAGCTGCCAGGTACAGTGAGGCATGAACAGGATACAGCATTCTCTGGGAGAAGCCCAAACACAGAGGAGGCACCCACGGAGGCCACCTGTGGTTTCTCTTTCTGGGAGCTGACTGTGGTATGGGCTTTGGGCCTTTCTGCCCCTTCCCAGCCTGCCTTTGGGCTTCTCCCTTGCCCTGGGGCTGCTCCTCTGCCCTTGGACTTCTCTTGGGCACATGCCCCACCAATCTCTCAACTTTTTCAAGGGAGAGATGCCCCTCCCCCATATAACTTCTTTAACGATTCATAAAATGACAGCATGCGTCCATTTTGGATGGTATCTACCTAGTGAGCGGAATTGTTCTCCCCACACCGAACCCCCTTACCACCAAAAAAAAAACCCCAAAAAACTCCAGGAAGACTCCATTTCAGGGCTAAGGGGACCCGTTCAAACATACCAGAGATTTCTTTGTGGCCACATCAAAGCTCTGCCAGTATCAGACAGAATCTCACAAAAAGTTAACTCTAGGTTCATCTGTGGTTTAAAATTGAGGATGTATTTGCCAGAAAAGGCATTTTCTGCGGGTCGGTGGGTGCGACACTGCCGGAAGGAGCAGCGGATATCAAGGAGGTCATGCGGGGGTTCCCTGGGACACTCTTCCCACGTTGCAGAAGCAGTGCTACCCCAAATTAGACTCTCAATCTGCTCCTGATTTTCCATGTGTATGAATATGAAGGCGTGTGTGTATTTTTGCCCTGGTTGGCAGTGTGATGGAAAGGGGCTTAGACTGTCAGCCAGGAGAACCTTGTCATTTTGAATCTGTCCCCATGAGCTGTGCAACCTTGGACCTGCCGGCCTCCCTCTCTGAGCCTCACTACCCTAATCTGTAAGGCACAGGAGTTGGAAGAGACATTTTAACCTGGAAAATACTCCCAGCTTTCCTGGGGCGGTAGGTGACCTGAGAGGCAGCTTCTCCCAGACCTCAGGACCGGGGCTTCCTCGTAGCCCAACTGCCATCCAGATCCAGCCACTCATGAGGACTGCCTCTGCCTCCCCGGTGACATTTCAACACGCCAACCCTCTGCCGTGCCGTGGGGGCCGAAGCCATCAGCAAGCAGGCATGTCCAGACCTCGGTTCTCAGAGCTGAGCCCATGCTGACCCAGACTTCCAGCCCCGCTCGCTCATCTGCGGCCGCTTTGTGCCTCTGGGTCCAGCACGAGACTCGGTTTCGACACAGCTGGGCAGATCTCAGTCTTCGTGGCCGCCTCACCCTTGGGCCCTGCCTCTGGCACCTTGCTCACCTGCTCAGAGACTCAGCTCATTGTCTCCAGGGAAAGGGCACCCCTCGCCCTCCTGGGTTTCTCTGGTCCCCAGCAGGAGTGGTGCGGCAGCCCGGGCCGGGGGGGATTGCACAAGCCACCTCTGGGGGTGCAGTGAGAGCATCTGTTTGTTATTTTCCTGCTGACTTATGGGGCTGGCAGCGCCCCGCCCTGGGTGAGAAAGCTCTGGGAACTCCTGACACCACTGTTCTCGAAACCTGAAAGATGGCGCTGGTGGCGATGGGGGCAGGGGGATTTGGAGTCTTAAGAGCTGGTTCCACATTGTGTATGACGGCCTGGCCCTGAGCACTAAAGGCCTTCCCCAGGAGATGGTCTCCCTGTAGTTCTCAGAGAGGGTGTTACTAGGTGGGGTTCATGAAAGAGATGACCCCAGGCAAACTCTGCCATTCTCATGGTCAGAAGAGCTGGGGCAAGGCATTTCCTGTTCTTGATGGGAAAAAGTATGTCAGTCCACACACGCTGTTCAGAGTTTGCACTCTGCCAACAATTGACCTTCGCTGACAGTCTGAGGTCAGTTGATGACCAGCATTCAGAGAAACCAGAATAAGCTCACTGGTAGCAAATGTACCCCCCAGGGCTCCCCAGGCATCTAAACCGTGATCCTCTCCGAGGATTTTACATTCAATTCTTCCCATACCTTCTCTCTAAGTTGTTGCCTAGACCTCCTTCAAGTCCTGCCTGGCCCAGCTTTCATGTCCTTGATCAAGCCTTTCCTGACGGTCCCAGCCCTCCTGATCATACCTTTTCAGATCATTGGGGCATGAGAGCTGCCCACATGATTTGGTCCTGGGTCGGCAACATTGTTTATTGTTCTCTGGTTCGTTATCTGTGAACGTTATCTCCCTGGAGAATCTTCACCACCAGGAAGCCTGTTTTTTATTTCTTTTGGAGCCTGTATTTCATTCATTCTTGGCACAGTGCTGATCACACATTTGGGCTTAATAAATGCTTGCTTGATTGAGAAGATAATACATTGTCAATAGATTAAAAAGCAGCCAGAGATAAGGCACAACGGTTCCAGTGTCACAGAGAAGGCTGTGGTTCTTACGGTCGCTGCCCAAACACCATCAGTTCTCTGGCCTTCCTTTGGGACTGAGGTGATGAGTACTGGCTGGCCACTGGGAGGGGTACTGTCTAAGAGACTCCAAACCCTGGTGAGCTTTCCACACTATTCTTTTTCTTCCACCATCCATCCTGTCGCCATGGCAGCCTAACAAGGTAGTGGCGTCTCCGTCCTCCTCGGTCCACATGGAGCAGAGCTCCCAAGTGAAAGTTATGTCTTGTCACTAGAAATAAACTTGAATGTGTCTGTAGTTTGCTAAAGCCATCATGACGATACCACAGACTGGGCGGCTTGAACAACAGATGTTTATTTCTCACAGTTCTGGAGGCTGGAAGTTCAAGGTAAAAGTGCTGGCGGGTTTGAGATCTTCCTTTGTTTTCTTTTTGAGCCGGGATCTCACTCTGTTGCCCAGGCTGGGCATGGCTCACTGCAGCCTGGATCTCCTAGGCTCAGGTAATCCTTCCACCTCAGCCTCCCAAGTAGCTAGGACTACAGGCATGCGACACCACGCCCAGGTTATTTATTTACTTATTTTTTGTAGAGATGAGGTTTTCCTATGTTGCCCAGGCTGGTCTCAAACTCCTGGTCTCAAGCGATCCTCCCACCTCGGCCCTCCGCAGTGCTGGGATGATGGGAGTGAGCCAGCTCACCCAGCCAGGTTGGACATCTTCTGTGGTCTTTCTTCTTGTCTTGCCACCTTCATGCTGTGCCCTTAAATGGTCTTTTCTCCATGTGTGCACATGCCTGGTGCTTCCTCATCTATAAAGTGGTCTCTACAGAAGTTCCTTCTCACAGGGTCGTTATGAGGATTAATTAGGCAAAAATCAACCTACACACACACACACACACACACACACACACACACAAGAGGACTCATTGTACACAAAACTTCTGACTTTCTATTCCACATAAGTGAGTTGATTTTTTGTAGAAAAAGCCACTGTCAGCCGGGCGTGGTTGCTCACACCTATAATCCCAGCATCTTGGGAGGCTGAGGTGAGAGGATTGCCTGAACCCACGGGTTCGAGACCAGCATGGGCAACTCGGCGAGACCTCATCTCTATAATAAATAAAAAAATTAGCCGGACATGGTGGCACGTGCTTGTAGTTTCAGCTACTTGGAAGGCTTAGGTGGAAGAGTTGCCGGGGTCCAGCAGGTCGAGGCTGCGGCGGCCATGAGTGTGCCACTGCACTCCAGCCTGGGCAACAGAGTGAGACTCCAATTCAAAAAAAAAAAAAGAAAAAGAAAAAGCCATTGTCAATAATCTCAGAATTTCTAGAAAGTTAAATAAGTATCAGTAGTCAGGATGTAAGCAAATGTCTTTTTTCTTTAAATTTTATTCTAGTGAGTATTGACTGCTCAATTTGCCAGCATTTTCGAATCAGTGTTTCAACAGTGACCACCAGGAACTGATGTAGGTTCACCCAGAATAAGCCCTGCTAAACAAAGGCCTCTTTCTGATGTGACTGCTTATTGAATCAGTAAACTGAAAGCTGGAATACATTGTGACAATTAGCAAGGCATACATTGTGACAATTAGCAAGGCATTTGGCAAGTTTTTTTTGAGTTGGATTCACCCTGTTGCCCAGGTTGGAGGGCAGTGGCACGCTCACCGTCACTGCAGCCTCAACCCGCTGGGCTCTGGCGATCTTTCTGCCTCAGCCTTCCAAGTAGCTGGAACTACAGACACACGCCACCACGCCCAGCTAGTTTTTTTTTTTTTTTTTTAATGAGACTGCTGCGAATACTCTAAAAGCATGTGCTTTTAGTTGAGGAATTCCTCAATTATGTCTTTACAGAGATGAACCGATGGCTCTGAGCTTTCTGTAACGTGGTCACCCTCACCCAGTGCAGCCCTGCCATCAGCGTGAACATGCCACAAATATTCATTAAGCGGATGCGTCCGAGGGATACAATTCTGAGTAAGTCTCCTTGCCACTCTCTCCCCCTGTGTTCACTGTGTTGCCTGATAGCTTCGACAGCAATGGCGAATGATAAGTCAAGGCTCGAATGTTCTCTGTGTGAAACCAGCAGCGAGAGAGAAGACAACCTCTTTTTGCTCCCTAAGCAAGGACATGGAGGGAGTTGGGCTGACCCAGCTGAACAGAAGTCTCGTAAAACCAAGGTTCACTTGACAACAAAGCTAATTTGAGCCAGTCATGTTCTTGGCAACTGAAACCTTCAAACATTTGAGCGCTTATTAAGTCATCAGACTATCACAAGAAATGGTCTCTTTGGCGTGGGTAAGACCCCACTGGAGGGGTCTCTTGGCTCTCACCATAGTGGGTTGAATTGTGGCCCCCAAAAAGACATGCTTACCGGAGCCCTTCAGATAAAGGGTTTCTGTGGATGTCACCAATTTGAGGTGAATAAAGTCAAGTGAGCTCACTCTGGATTTCAAGCCAGTGACAGTCGTCCTTATCAGAGGAGAAGAAGGCGATTGATAAGAAGATGAAATGAGAAGACAGGGGCAGGGATTGGAGTGATGTGGCTAGCAGCCACGGAGACCTAAGGACCATTGAGCCACAAGACCCTGGAAGTGCCACAGACGACTTGCCCATCGAGCCTTTGGAGGGGTTAAGGCTCGGCCGCTCCTTGGTTTTGGACTTCTGATCTCCAGAGCTGTGAGAGAATAAAGTTCTGCTGTTTTAAGTCACCAAGTATGTGGTAACTTGCAATGGTAGCCCCAGGAAACTGACACACTCACTGTCCTATTTAAGCAGAGGTGTTGATAAATCAATTACAAGGAAGGTGGCTAGATGGGTGGTCTGGTTATGTGCAATAGAACTGAGGTCTTCACATCTTTCAGAGGCCCACAGAAGGGAGGGAAAGACAGTGACATTGAGGGCCGCTCTGAGTCGAGTACTGGCCGGTACTCTCTGTTGGCTCACGAGACAGCCTTATCACACTCTTCTCCATTTCTTTCTACAGCAATATTTCCTGAGCACTGACTAGGTACCAGGCCCTCTTCTAGTCACTAGAGACGAACCAGTGACCAGACACAGACAAAACCCCTTACCTTCATGGAGCGCATGCTTTGGTGGGCGGAGTTCAGAGGAAGCAGGTAATTAAAGAACAAGCAAAAGCCAGAATTTTGTTTGTGGCTGTTTTTACTGCCCGGGTCAGACGAAGATTTAAATAACCAACAGCAGCCCCAGGAAAGACTTTTGACTTGAGGAAGTGTTAACATCCAGGATGAGTTCAAAAAGGAGAACAAAACTCAGACTTCTCACAAGCACCGATTAATAATAAAAGTAATTTGGGGAAGAGCTCTAAATTTTTATCCAGTTTTTTTGTGTTATGTTTTCTTTGGGATACACTTAGTGGTCACAAGCCATGTTATAGTTTTTGCTTTTAAAGGTCCATCTAAAAAAGTCTGTTCATTTTTCTTTGGAGTAAGGACCTTCCCCGAGAAGCTTGGGTGGTTGGATGGTGAAGTGTTACTCTCCAACTTTACTAACAGAAGACAAAATACCTAGGAGGAATTGAAATGTCTCTTGGTTGCTAGTTTGCAAATGCAGACCTGAAAAGACCAAGAGAAGCAGAGAAAGCATTTTCAGTTGTATAAAGGGAATTAAGAGAAGGACAGTCAGCTTCCCAGGTAAACAGAAGCCATTACGAATGAGCTTTGCTGGAATTCAGCTCTTTTGTAAAGCAAAATATGCCACCAACTATGAAGGCACCTATGTTTGTAGCAAAGCCAGGAAATTGCAACAACACATTCATCAGAAGCAGAGATTGTTTTGCTTCTATAGCTGCAGATGCAGCTTGCTCTCTGTGTCCTTGGTCATAAACATTCCAGTTGTTAATTGTTGACTTTGCTTTCGATCCAGTGAACTTTGTCTGTAAAGTTGGGTTCCCAAGAGGTTTGTTATTTAAAGTCATGCTGTGTGCGAGAAGGAAGGGACTCAGGTACAGAAAAGCAAGCCCCGTCTTTTCTCCTCTGTTTCGGAGCACGTCAACACAATATGTGCGAGGGCAGGCCGGGTGTGATGGCTCACACCTGTAATCCTGGCACTTTGGGAGGCTGAGGCAGGAGGATGGCTTGAGCACGGGAGTTTGAAGCCAGCCTGGGAAACATAGTGAGGTTTTGTCTCCATAAAAAGTGAAAATTAGCCAGGCATGGTGACATGTATCTGCGGCCGCATTTACTTGGGAGGCTGAGGCAGAGGTGGAGGCTGCGGCGAGCTGTGAACATGCCACTGCGCTCTAGCCTGGGCGGCAGAGTGAGACCCCGACTCAAAAAAAAAAAAAAAAAAGAATAGGTGTGCAACAGTGAGGGATGAGAGTCCCTCATCTTTCCGGGGTGACCAGGAGAGGGGAGCGATCCAGAAGCCACTGGCCTGAGATCTCGCGCGGAAACCACATCCAGGGCTGCAATTTACCTGAACAAATAGACAGAGGCCTTCCAAAGTTGCAGTCTCAGTGCTGTTGACACTGTAAACAAGAAAGACACAAACAACTGTCTGAGAGCTACTGTCACATCTGGGCTCCTCGTGGGAACAGCGGTGGTTGGGGAGGCTGGCTGGCTGGGAGCTGAGATCTGCCCTCCTGGCAAAACTTGGGAGATGCCGCAGATAAGATCTCTGGAGAGTCTTCTCTCTGCTGCTCTCTGAAAACAACACCGGGTTGAGTTCCTTCACCTATGATTTCTTCAAAAATGAGCCGTGGGGAATGTGAAGCAGGAATCAGGGAACTCACCCAGTGGCCCGTGTGAGTGCGGAAATTCCTGACACTCCCTCTCACACCCCTGGTTCAGCCATTGGTCTGCAAAAGCCCCGATCATAGCAGCTAGCAAGGGCTGGTGTGTCCATATGGCCAATGCTTAGTAGACAAGCGCTCATTGCTGTACTCCTGGGTATGGAAGATACAAAGATACAGAAACATCTTTGTATCCTCCATACCAAGGAGAAACAAAGAACAGAGTTCCATATGGTCTCACTCATAAACAGACCTTGAACAATTATAATGCTATAAGAAAACGATTGGCAGTAGTGGGAAACTGCCAGGGAAGGGGGTGGGGGGTGGGATTGGCAGTTGAGGGAAACTGCCAGAGGAGGGAGGGGCATACCTCATCAACAAGGGCAATGTTTATATACTTAACCCTGAAATGTATCCCACATCTTTATAATAAAAATTAAAAACAAAGATGCAGAAACAGTCCCTGTGCTTGGAGCTTTCAGTTAGTTGAGATAAACCGGTGAGAATTCGGAGTGGAGGGGGATGTAGGTGGTCCCAGGGAAGTGGAGCCAGGTCCTAGGCCCTGAGTGGGTGGCTGAGACCTTCCAGTCCGTGCTTAAGCCAGCTTTCTCGATTTGTCTTCCTCCAGCCAGTCCAGTCTTCCAATGGCTTCCGCTGTCCTGTGCTTACAACCTTCTCCTGACTGCCCCCTCCATCCTGGCATGTTCCTACCCTTTCCTCTTCACCCAGCCAAGCCAGTGAGCCCACCTTCAATTTTTCCTCCTTGGCGAAGTCTTCTGCGAACCATCTCGGTGGGAAGTGTTTTGCTTCCCTTGGAGTGCTTACTGCATTTACTGCGTAGAAACTCGGTTCCCCAACTGTGTGCTGACCAGCCTAGGCCACTGCATCAAGTTCCCAGGGGGCTATGAAATATTTTCACAGATGTTCAAGAGAACATCTGTCAGCCACCATGTACGCTCCGAACTTGAGGCCGTGCACGATTCCAACACGAGATTGTACCGCATGCGTCCTGAGGATGTGCTTTTGCAACAACTGTGATGAAAACAAATATGTTCCATGAGAGAATCAGCGTGGAACAGAACATGAGGATGGCTGTGTTCCACCCAATTCCAAGGCCGGAGAATTGTGCAGCACCCATAAATAAGCCATTGTAATTGTTTAATAACTAAATACAAATTTTTTTTTCTTTCAACCTTTTGTGTATTCATTTTTCAAGTGGCTACTAAGTTTTTAAGCCATAAATACTCATTAAGTCATTTGGACCTAATTACTTAATTACTTAATAAATGAAAGTGCGGGTATTTCTTTTGGCCTGGGGGCACCATGAAAAAAATTACAGAGATGTGGAGGGTTCTGTGACCAGCGAGAGTTGGGACCCTCTGGTCTAGAACATTCGTTTTGACACATGTAGACTTGACTGTGTGAATTCTTGCTTCATTTTTTTTTTCATGTGTGTACTTGCAAAGCAAGTTAGGGATTTTTTTTTTTCTTTTTTTCTTGCTTGTTTTTTGGTTTTCTCTTGGGCCGAGCTTGGGAAGAATAAGAGCAAGAAAGGAGAAAAACTCCCCGGCAGGTGAATTTGAAGGATTGCAGGAGCTTGCACGGGAGGAAAACCAAGGAGGGAAAGGCCGGGAGGGAGCTAGAGACAGAATGAAGTTTAATTAAGGGGTTAGAGGGTTGTCTCACTTACTCAAAGGCGCGTGGCCATTCCTCGGCAAGGAAACTTTGGAGCTGCGTGTGTTGTTTATTTCATAATGAGGGATGTATTTTAAGTAAACTTGTTTTATTGCTATTAATGTTTTAAAGTGAGGACTAATGAGGGGATGGAAAGTCATTTCCATGTGTTTGTTTGTTTGTTTGTTTTGTTTTGTTTTCGGTGCTTTGTATCTTGGGTTTTCCATGCCGAAAACACTCTACTTGGCTATTCAAACAAAGCACTGGCTCATCCACTGTTGATAGCTGGGTGTTTAGATGAACTTGGGCAGAATCTTCCCTGGGTGAATCCGCCGGCTCCTGGGGTGCAGGGAAGGTGCTGCGTGCTGTGTTCTTTGACTCCCTGCAAAGGATCTTGAATGCTACGTGGCTGTGGGGGCCCACATGGAGGAGCTTATCAGGATGCTTAGAATTTAGATCGTCGTATGCTGACAGCTAAGCAGTTTTTGTTAACACTTCAGTAGGACGAATGGGTGGTAACTCGGCCTCTCGGAATGGTTACTTCACAGCGTGGCTGTGGGGTTCAAATAAGGTCGTTATGGCCGGGCAGCACACAAAATAAACCCACAGTGGAGTCCCCACCCGAAACCAGCAAGACAACCACATGCATGCCTCCCCTAGAGGGTCCCTCTCTTCTATCCTTCCTCCCCCCTTCAGGCATCTTGGATGCTGACCGAGTGTGTGGGCTCTGAACGTCCCGCTCATTTTGCCCTCCTGGCAGTGTCTTTTTAAAAATTTCTGGCTGGGTGTGGTGGCTCAGCCTGTAATCCCAGAACTTTGGGAGGCTGAGGTGAGTGGATTGCCTGAGCCCGCGAGTTCGAGACCTGCCTGGGCAACTTGGTGAGACCTCATCTCTACAATAAATCAAAAAAATTAGCCAGGCGTGGTAGCGCACACCTGTAGTTCCAGCTCCTTGGAAGACTGAGGCAGAAGGATCGCCGGAGCCTGGCAGGTCGAGGCTGCGGTGGCCGGGAGCAGCCACTGTACTCCAGCCTGGGCAACAGAGTGAGACTCCAACTCAAAAAAAAAAAGGAATAGCACTGACTTCAGAGGGCTGCTGTGAGGGTTAAATGCTGACACGTAAAAGTGCTTAGACGTGTGCCAGGAACAGGGGAGTGCTCACTGACCAGTGGCCATTGCCGATGAGGGCCTGGTTTCGAGCTGGCACCAACATCTGCTGGCTGTGTGGCCACAGTCAAGTTCTTTAACCTCTCTGGTCCCAGACTTCTTATCTGCGAGGTATTGTGGCACCTGCTCACCATGGTGTCATGGGGGAAGCCGGGGAGGGCTTTGTAAGTTGGAAAGTGCTTTTTTTTTGAGTCAGAGTCTCACTCCATCGCCCAGGCTGGAGGGCAGTGACACGCTCACGGCCACCACAGCCTCGACCTGCTGGGCTCCGGTGATCCTTCCGCCTCAGCCTTCCAAGTAGCTGGAACTACAGGCACGTGCCACCATACCCAGCTGATTTTTTAATTTATTGTAGTGATGAGGCCTCGCCAAGTTGCCCAGTCTGGTCTCAAACCCCTGGTCTCAGGCAATCCTCTCACCTCAGCCTCCCAAAGTGCTGGAATGACAGGCCTAGTGACAGTCTTAAATGGTAAAAACACATGTTGGGTATTAGTTCCTCATTTATTTATTTATTTATTTATTTGAGTCGAATTCTCACTTCGTCACCCAGGCTGGAGTGCAGTGACACGCTCACAGTCACCACAGCCTCGACCTGCTGAGCTCAAGAGATCCTTCCACCTCAGCCTTCCAAGTGGCTGGAACTATAGGCAAGTGCCACCATGCCTGGCTAATTTTTTAATTTATTGTAGTGATGAGGTCTCACCAAGTTGCCCAGGCTGGTCTCGAACCCCTGGTCTCAGCAATCCTCTGGCCTCAGTCTCCCAAAGTGCTGGGATGACAGGCCCAGTGACAGTCTTAAATGGTAAAAACACATGTTAGGTATTAGTTCCTCCTTTATTTATCTATCTATCTATCTATTTATTTATTTATTTAAGTCAGATTCTCACTCTGTCACCCAGGCTGAAGTGCCGTGACATGCTCACGGTCACCGCAGCCTCAACCTGCTGAGCTCAAGAGATCTTTCTGCCTCAGCCTTCCAAGTGGCTGGAACTATAGGCAAGTGCCACCATGCCTGGCTAATTTTTTAATTTATTGTAGTGATGAGGTCTCACCAAGTTGCCCAGGCTGGTCTCGAACCCCTGGTCTCAGCAATCCTCTGGCCTCAG
>CAUYQG010121427.1:0-77236 GCA_963574415.1 Tarsius wallacei | reverse complement strand
CCCACCCCAAATGATGGCCAATATACTTCACAGAGTGTCTGAAGCCTTTGGGGAGTTAACTTGATCCCATAATCCCCTGAATATACCCTTTTGAAATTCTTTACCATGCACTATAGGGGGGTAAGTTTGCTCTGTTTTCCACCAATTTCTACCTATTAAGTGATAACAATCACACACAAGATGGGAAGGAATGCAGGGGTAAGAGGGTTGTACACTCACTTCGCCCATCTCCAACAGTACCCCTTGTTATATGCAAATTGCTAGAAATCAGATAACCAGCCCAATTAAAGGTCAAATTAATAAGTAAGCCCTCTATTAAAGCCAGTGGTCAAGAGGGGGCTCGTGCCTCCCAAACTCTCGATGATGAATGAAATTTGTAGGGAGTCTTTATAGGCAAAAGCAGTTGGGAAACTGAGTCATTACAGAGATAAACACATGAAACACATGTTTGGGGGTTTGACACATAGTTTACTTAGATAAGGGGGCACACAGTATATTCAGATAAGAGGGACACCGTTAGAGCACTGGGTGGGGTGCAGGGCTGTGAGGGTTGTTTATGAGCAAAATTTTAAAATTCTTGCATCAGCCACACAGAAGTTTAATAACAAGTTAATAACATGGAGATAAGCCACAAAATAGAGTTTTACATTTTAAATACAAACTTAGGTTTGATTCAATACATTGCAAACACTTTAAACATTTCATAATATACAGCAAAAACACTTTAAATACTTCATTCCCCCCTTTTCTTGTGCATAAATCAAAGCATTGACTTGCTTGTTAAAGATAAAACTATACGATTTTAACATAGATGGTCAGGACCAAATGGCTGTCAGTTATTTTAAGTGAAAAATAAATTTGGGATTAGGCGTCCTGATTTAATGGGGGAGGGGGACTACCCGGATGATGGTGAACAAGTGCCAGGTAATCTAGCAGGTGTTTAGGCTTTTGCAAATGATTACCATGGTAGCCCAGCTTAGCAGGTCTTTGGTCTCCTTACGTAACCAGTTAGATGGGCCCTCCCCTCTTCAGGAGAGGGTGCTCTTGCTTTTAAATGGTTCTTTTTGTCTGTCCAATGGACAGAGTTTAGGAGTGTGCCTGCTTTTAAATGGCTTAGTCATATGGTGGACAGAGTCCAGAAGCTTTAGGCCTTTAGGGCAACTATGTTGCCACTGTTTTCATAGACAGTACCTGTAGGCAAAGGACACCATGTTACCGGGTTTCTGTCAGGTACCTGAAGTTATTTTTTTTTAAAGTATATATTATGTTTGCCAATTGGTTGCTTTATTCGCTTTTTGGTCCTGCTGCCCTCCATGCTAATATTACTTGATATTTCAGGTAAACTTAGATTAAGTACTGTGAATTTTTAAAACGCTGCACACATTGTATTAAACATTGTAGAATATCTTGAAATTATAACAGTTTAAGCATTTATGATGAGAAAATTTGAAATCTGAAAAATATAACTATAAAAGCTAGAAATACTTTTAAAAATTAAAATTGTCTATCTTTTGTTTTTAATGTCTTAACCTTATCTATTAGTAAATATTGTAAACATAGCACTGTACATATTTTAAACATTGTAAATTTATAGACACGGCAAATTTTTTAAAGAAAACTGTAAACATTTAAGTTTTTTATGAGTTAAATCCCTGTCTTGGATATTATGAGACAGGGGTCATAGCGGACCATCACGTTTAAAATTTTTACAGTTGATATTTGTTTTTTTACAAAAGAAATAATTCAATTTAGTAAGCAGGGTCCCACTGATAAAAGGAGGAGGATAACTATTGTGGGTTTGGCTAGGCCAGTAATGAGAGTTATTAAACATGGGTTTCAGTTGAATAGGAATTGGAACCAGGATGTATTTCTATTGTTTAAATCTTTCTTCCATTTTTGTATGCTGTCTCAAAGCTTTTGAAGGTAGTTTTTAATGACTCCAGATTTATTAGCATAGAAACAATAATTTCCTCTGAGAGTTGCACAAAGTCCTCCTTGGGACATGAAGAGCAAATTTAGACCTCTACGATTTTGGAGGACCATGTTTGCCAGAGAAGCTACTTGATTATGGAGTTGATTTACAGTAGATTGAATAGTTTCTAGGTCCTCATTGACGTGTTGCATGAAATTACTTTGGCCTAGTTCTCCCCAAACCAGAGCAGTAGTTCCAATTGCAGGTGTTCCAGCTATACTTATTTTGACTATGGTGGGTATTAGCAGAGGGACAGCTCATTTTTGACAAGCGGGTGAAAATTCAGGTGGAGTGAGTAACTGGGCTCTGTCAGGGCCAGTATAAGCACATTCGGGGCAACACATAAAACATAAATGTATAACATAGGTTGTTTGACCGTTTCTCTAGTAAAAGCACATTTTGTAATGCCCATAGCATTGGCTAACCAGGTGTTGCCAGGGTTTGTATAAACCATAGATTGTCATGGTTTGGATAAGAGATTCATAACAAATAGCAGAAAACGGGGAAGTGGTCAAATTAAACCCAGTGTTTATAAGGCAGGAAGCTTTGCTAGTTATGTCTTCTAGAGTAATGTACATAACTGCCGGAGAGCATTTAGTCTTATTAGTGTCTTCAATTATTGAGATTTTAGCTCCTATACCTATATAGTAAGGAGGTTTAGAATTTAAGCAAAGCTAGCAATCTGAGGTCAATTTGGGCATGGTAACATTGAGTAAATGGTACATGTCAGTTAACATAGGGATAAGACCAGGGGGCACACGGCCCATTGTTAGGAGGGATGAAATGAACTTGAGGGTTGTTGATGGGAGCCTGGGGTAGTGACTTGGTTGGCAGAAGACAGAGGCTGGGCTGGAATCCACGGCTGGAATGTTTTGGCAATTGTACAAAGGGTCTGGACTAGTTTTATAACAAAGAGTGATTAAGAAGGTATTATTAGGTCCCCAGTATAGGTGGCATTAGTTGTACAGTTCTAGGCCAGACAGTAAAGTTCACCTTTGTTATAACATCCTTTGTTTCTGGGATTTTTAAGGCATAAGTAAAAAGATAGTCTTTGTAATGCATAATAACAGTTACCATCCTGTCGGACAACATGTGAGAAGTGGTAGCTGATAAAAGATCTTTCATTAATGAGATCAGTAAGATCTGCTTTAAAGTGAGCTTTACTGGCAGGCTTGAACCAATTCTGGGTTTCCAGAAGTTTACTGGGCATATCAGAGACCAGGGAAAAGTGTATAAGACAGGGTTATTTATGGCTGACATGGTTGGGGCTAGTATAACACAGGTTAAACCTATCATAAGTAAAGTAGGGCAGCAATACATTTTATACATAAGAGGCAAGATAACATTAACAAGCATTTTTTCAACTCCAATCCGTGGGAGTTACAGCAGTTAAACTTACACTAAAAGCAAAAACAAGTGGGATGCCTAAGGTGAAGGTTAAAGGATGGTAACAGCACATTTAAGGAATTATGATTGGTATAGTCTATTGGAGATCTATGTAATCCATTGTTGACTGGCTTGGTCTGCTAATGGTTAAGTTAGTCTGTTAATAGTTGGTTTTGCCCGTTAATGGTCAGTATAACCTGTAGGTGACTAGTTTTGTCTGCTAATACTCTTTATGTCATTACCTGTTTTCTTAGCTGTTTCTGTAACATTTCTATTGGTGGCAAAAGCCCCCAGGGAAATAAAAAACTCCATTCATATGAACTGAGACTCCAGTCCGGGTCGAGGATAAGAGGAACTCTTCCCTTTGGTGTGTGCAAACAGATTCCCTCAGGTAACTGAGGGGCTTGCGAAGGTGTTGGGGATTAATTCCCATGATGTGCAAAGGCCTCATAATGACTGTTGCTACACTTTAGTCATAAAAGACTCGGTGGGTTCCGAAAAGCCCCAGGCTTGATCAGATGCTCAGCGGACCTAATCTGTACCAGATTCCTAATCTGAGCCAGACCCTGGAAACGGTGATTGGACGAGAGGAGAAGGTCTTAAAGAGGCAGATTGCCTGAAAGTTGAAAGATCCTTCAGACAGTTAAGAGTCTCATGGTT
Organism: Tarsius wallacei; assembly: GCA_963574415.1. Taxonomy (NCBI): domain Eukaryota; kingdom Metazoa; phylum Chordata; class Mammalia; order Primates; family Tarsiidae; genus Tarsius; species Tarsius wallacei. The sequence goes on along the minus strand of CAUYQG010121427.1, from coordinate 73,218 downwards.
TAGCTGAGCATAGGTTGGTCAGCCTGAGCTGAAGCAAAATGACAAATCCGACGGGGCTCAGGGGCAGCTGGTTCAGTGAATGTTAAATGAGGTGGACATCAAAAGGTGACCTTGAGAGGATTTTCAGGATCTCTGGGTATAGTCCAGTCAGTCGGGCAGGTTGGAGATGCACTGTCAGTTTCTTTAGCCTTCTTTACCCGGGAGTGATGAATCCAGGCTGGTATTTCATTAACCTTGAGTGCTGTTGGGGTGGTGAGGATGACTATAAAGGGTCCCTTTCAGGTGGAGGTCAGACTTTCTTTTTGGAACTTCTTGACAAAAACCAGGTCCCTGGGCTGGAACAGATGACAAGGAGTGGAGGACGGGGTTGGCAGGACAGCAAGGACCTCAGAGTGGACAGCAGCCTGGACCTGCTGGAGGGACTGAAGATACTTTAACAGGGACTTGTTGGTTATTTATTCAAGGATGGGGTCCCATAATCGGGGCAACAACAGAGGGGGTCTTTCAAACATGATCTCATAAGGAGTAAACTTAGCTTTATATGGGGTGGACTGGGCCCGAAGAAGGGCCAGAGGCAAGAGATTTACCCATTTCTCACTGGTCTCTATTGTTAATTTAAAGTCAATTTTAAGGTTCACTTCATGCGTTCTACCTGTTCAGAGCTCTGTGGTCAGTAAGCACAATGTAATTTCCAATTGATATTTAGAGCTTTACTAACTAGCTGAACTATGGACAAGGTAAAGGCAGGGCCGTTATCAGAGCCAATCGAAAGGGGGAGCCCAAACCTAGGAATGATTTTACTCAATAAAATTTTTGTAACAGTAAGTGCAGTTTCATTCTTTGTGGCAAAAGCCTCTATTCATCTGGAAAGAGTATTTATAAATACTAGTAAATATTTGTACCCTGCATGTGGGGGTTTCACCGTAGTAAAGTTTATTTTCCATTTTTTTTCTCCTGGGCTTAATCTCCCGGGATCTAATACCATCAGAAATTCTAGGGCCTTATTTTGCATTAACTTGGGCATAAGCAAGGCATGCTTCAGCTGTCGAGGTAGCCAGGCCTTTTAAATTCTTGATATCACAATGGCGAATTAGCAATTCAGCCATTTTGGTACCTCCTAGATGAGTAACAGAATGTAATTGTTTTACCAGGGTGTGCGTTAGGGCAGCAGGTACAACAACCTTCATGCCACAATGGGCAGGAGTTTAAACAGACCAGAGTTAGTTCGAGAGGAGACAAGATGGATTAGGCAGGCAATTTTTAACTTGGGACAGCACCAGGTGTTTTGGGTCAAAGTGTGCTGTTTGTGGAGGGAGCTCCTGGTGGCTGGGACCCTGCCAATCATTTCCCTGCCTCTTTCTTGTCGAGGTTTTCTCTTTGAGCGCTAACAACACTCAAAGAGGCCCCCGGGGCGCTGGCTGACCAGTCCTTAGATGCACCCCCCAAGTGAGGCAGCCCTCAGGAACACTGAGAGAACCTTTCCTCTTCCCGCAATCTGCCTCTTTAAGACCTTCTCCTCTCGTCCAATCACCTTCTCCAGGATCTGGCGGATTAGGTTCCCTGAGCATCTGATCAAGCCTGGGGCTTTTCGGAACCCACAGTCCTTTATGACTAAAGTGTAGCAACAGTCCCTGTGAGGCCCTTGCACATCACGGGAATTAATGCTCAACACCTTCGCAAGCCCCTCAGTCACCTGAGGGAATCTGCACAGACCGAAGGGAAGAGTGCCTCTTATCTTCAACCCTGACCGGAGTCTGGGTTCATATGAATGGAGACTTTTACTTCCCTGGGGGCTTTTGCCACCAATAGAAATGCTACACAGACACAGTTAAGAAAACAGGTAATGACATAAAGAGTATTAACAGACAAAACTTGTCACCTACAGGCTATGCTGACCATTAACGGGCAAAACCAGCTATTAACAGGCTAACTTAACCATTAACAGACCAAGCCAATCAACAATAGATTACATCGATCTCCAACAGGCTATACCAATCATTCACAGATTACATTAATTATTAACAGACTATATCAAACATTAAGCAAGAATACTTTTGCTAGCGCTCTGGCATTTAACTTACAAATCAGGTACCTTGTTACAAATGCCAGAAACAAATTACAAAGTTGGCAATTATGGGCACATTGGTGCCTGATATCTCAGAGTTACCCAATACACTGGGCAAGCTAACACCGAGGCAAGGAGCCGACGGGAGACACAGCCCTCTCATTCAACAACTGGGAGCTCCCTTACAAATGAAAATTTAACAGATCTTTTTACAAACACACTGACCAAGTAAGCTAGCTATACTCACCTCCAGGAGGATTTAGATGGGCTCAGGTTCTTTTAGAGATGAGAGAGGCCAGCTGTCGTTCCTGCTCCCTCCGAGTCTGAGGAGAGGTTATGGCGCCTTGGGAAAAAGCAGGGGGTGCCTCCCTTAAAACCTACCCACAGAGTCGGGGAGAGCTGGAGTGAGAGGCTGTTTCTTAAGCTGGCTGGACTGAAGTGCGGGAAGAATCTCACTGGGGGACCTCCTGCTGGAGGATGTCCCGTTGGAGGAGATTTTCTCACTAGGGCCTCCAAATGTTATACGTGAATCACTAGAAATAAGATAACCAGCCCAATTAAAGGCCAAATTAATAAGTAATCCCTTTATTAAAGCCAGAGGTCGAGAGGGGGCCCATGCCTCTCAAATTCTCGACGATGAATGAAATTTGCAGGGAGTCTTTATAGGCAAAAGCAGTTGGGAAACCGAGTCATTACAGAGATAAACACATGAAACAAATGTTCTGGGGTTTGACACATAGCATACTCAGATAAGGGGGCACACAGTATATTCAGATAAGGGGGAAACTATTAGAGAACTGGGTGGGGTACAGGGCTGTAAGGGTTGTTTATGAGCAAAATTTTAAAAGTCTTGCATCTGTACCATATTGTTTTAAATCCAGTCTTCTTTTGATGGGCAGCATGGTTGGTTCCATGTTCTTGCTATTGTGAACAATGCTGTGATAAATATATGTGTGCAGGTATCTTTTATATGAAGTGATCTGAGTATAAAGAAGAACAAAATCATGAACTTCACAGCAACCTGGATGGAATTAGAGTTTATAATGCTGAGTGATCTTTCACAGAAACAAAGTTCTGAGTATCACATGTTCTCACTCAAAAGCAGACCTTGAACAACTACCATAATACTATAACAAAAGGATTGACAGTAGTGGGAAACTGCAGAGGGTAGGGGGAAAGGGACATGGGATTGACAGTAGTTAAGATCTGCCTGGGGAGGAGGGCACACCTCATCAACAAGGGTACTTGCACAATGAATATTTGTATACCTAACCCTGAACTGTACCCCACAATTAAAGAAAAAAACAAAATATCAATAAAATAAAAAATAAAATAAAATTATTGCATCAGTCACACAGAAGTTTAATAACAAGTTAGCAACATGGAGACAAGCCCTAAAATGGAGTTTTACATTTTAAATACAAATTTAGGTTTTATTCAATACACTGCAAACCCTTTGAACATTTCATAAAATACAGCAAAAACACTTTAAATACTTCACCCTCATGGGGATACTTCAAAAGCCTTCTGGCAATAGGTGAGTCGGTATAACCCCCCAACCAGGTTTCAGTCCCACTACAGGACTTACTCCCACTGTTTAGGTGTATGAAGGTAACCACCAGCCCCCAAATCTACTCCTGCTGTTTAGCCATGTGAAGGTCACCATTGAAACCAAATCAGGGCTACTGCACTCGTTTTGCCACTTGGTGCCATCTCATTCACTCTCTTTCACATGTCTCCAATCTGCCATCCATTGCCTTAGAGTTACAGTTTCATCTCCCTGTGGGACTACTCGGGCAACACTGGGAGGGAATCAGGCTCTCCTTCTGCCTCTTAGGGGCAGATCTACCAAATTGAACCTGTGTTCTTACCAATAGCGCTCCCCTGATTGATCCCTGGGCCTCACTGGGTTCCTTTGTGCTCCTGGGGCCCTTACCCCAGCACACCAGGAGGGCTAATCCTCTACAGATCAAACGGTCCACTGGTGCCAGGTGAGGTTATCTATTCTAGTGTCCTGGGGGTCATATCCTAATGACAAGGGTGGTGGAAACACTGTCTCTGCCTCTTGTTTCCTAGGCAATGCACCATAAATGTAGTGGGAATCTGTTGCAGAGAGATGGGACACTGAGGCGTCTTGCCAGGGAGCAGTGTTTATTTGTACCGGCACCAGCTCAGCAGATTCACATCCAAAAGCTGAGCCCCAAACACAATGAGGCATTGCCTTATGTACTATTTTTTTTACATTGTAACCTCTTTATCTCCCTTATAAGGTTACAGTTTGGCATTATTCATTTGATTGGATATTTTGTAGCTCGAGGCTGCAGTTAGCATCACATGCTACACATGGATTGGTTTTACAAAATTATTTCATTTGCATGTCCTATTTGCTGATTGGCTTACAACATCACTATCCTGATTGGATTCCACCAAAAGTTTGAACATGTAGCCCACCAAAGTGAGAAAAGAGTATCACAAAGAACCAGGAAGTAACTTAGGTAATACAAGGAAATGAGAAGTAACATAAAAACAAGAAGTAGGGCAACTTATAAAAACAAGAAATAAAGCAACTTATATAAGAACAAGAAGTAATATATTTTTCTTTTTTCTGATTTTTGCCTCTGCATTTCTGCTTTTGCAAGAGGGGCCTCTGCCTCAATATTTCCCTATGATGGCCAGGGAATAGAGAATGATGGTGCTCAACATGTTGTAAAATACTTTGAAATCCAAGCTGTAGAATGGATGGAGATAGTTAGTGAGGATTAATAATAATTGTTTAGCTATTTCTTTTTAGCAGAATGAAAACATTCACTTTAATTTATATCACTTTGTATATGTCACCGTTATGCTTGTGCATGTGAGTGTATCACAAACCACTCTGTAGATAATTATGAAAGTTAGAGGAACATACTCTGTGGAATTTCCCCATGTTCATTCACAAATGACATCGTTTCTTTAAAAAAAATTCAATGCAATTGCATCCTCTAAAAAACAATGATAAATATACATAGAAATATTTTAGATTAGTTTTTGGCACAACCAACAATAACCAGTTAGCTATAAGTTTATTTCTTCAAAATACATGTTAAATTCAAACAGCAAGACTTTGTATTTATAATTTTGAAAACAAGCAAATGGTGACAATGGGGCGATATTGCAACCCTTGTATATTGCTGGTGGGAATGTGAAATTGTACAGCTGCTGTGAAAAACATATCTGGCATTTTCTCAAAAAGTTAAAAACTGATTACCATATGACCCAGCAGTTCCACTGCTAAGGATAACCCCAAAGAATTGAAAACAGCTACTTGAACAAAAGCTTGTACATAAAAACACTATTCACAATAGCTAGAGGATAGAAACAGCCAAATGTCCATCAACAGATGAATGAATAAACAAAATGTGGTATGTGGTATATACATAAAATGAAATATTATTCAGTCATAAAAAGAAACAATTTACTTACGCATGTTACAATATGGATGAACCTGGAACACATTGGACTAGTTGAAAAAAGATAAAATACAAAGGTCACATATTCTATGATTCAATTTATGTGAAATATCCAGAATAGGTAAATCCACAGAGAAACAAAGTAGGTTGGAGTTTACCAGGTGTTGGTGGTAGGTAGGGAGGAAATTTGTAACTGCTAAATGGGCATGGGGTTTTATTTTGGAGTGATGAAAATGTTCTAGAACTAGATAGAGTTTGTGATTGCACAACAATGTGAGTGTACTAAATATCAATGACTTCTTCACTTTAAATGGCTAATTTAATATGTGAATTTTATCTCAATACATGAATTCAAAGTGTAGGTAATTTTTCTCAGTATATTATAGTGTATGCAGTTTTTTCTATACCTCATAGAGTTAATCAAGTTTCTATGCCTAAAACGACAATTAGAAGGTGAGGTTTTGCGGTTTTTTGTGTTTTTTTTAGTTGGAGTCTCATTCTATCACCAAGGTTGGAGTGTAGTGGCATGATCACAGCCACCACAGCCTCCACCTGCTGGACTAGGCGATCCTTCTGCCTCAGGCTTCCAAGTAGCTGGAACTACAGGCACATGCTACCATACTTGGCTTGTTTTTTTAATTTATTGTAGAGACGAGGTCTCGCCAACTTGCCCAGTCTGGTCTTGAACTCCTGAGTTAAAGCAATCCTCTTGCCTTGGCCTCCAAAGTGCTGAGATTACAGGCTTGAGCCACCATGCCTAGCCAGAAGCTTGAGATTTCTAATTTCTACTTTTGGACCTAGGTTTGTCCTGCTTTAAACCACATCCCATAATTAAAACAGAAGTTGAAAAAAAGATAATTGAGGTCTTACCTTCCAAAATATTTTTTAAACTTTAAATTGTACTTGCTTCAGTATAACTTTAAATATAGAATTGCTCTATTATTTAAAGTTGTAAGTTATTTTCTAAAATGATTTACAGACATTTCAGAATATACCATTGCCAGCAAAATTTCATAGCAATGTTCCAAAAATTTAATTGCTTCTTTATCATCCAACTGGAGAGGCAGTTTCTCTACCTTGTTTGCCTCCATCAAGCATTAGAGAAAGACACTTGGGCATCATTCACTGGCAATTTGTGGTTAAGTGGAATATTATGACAATAAGCACAACAGATTCCTTATGTGCACCTCTTACCTGGTTGCTCTTTTATTGGCAGAAATTGTCTTGAGTTTGTCCTTGCACCAACATATACTGTAATAGCTGGTTCTTATTAAGTGCAATTATTTAGGGTTTCTCTTTGGTATATTTCTTTCTGAAGCCAAAATATTGGTAATGAGGTTAAACTGGGAAAAAATGGACACATATAAATTGTTTTCTTCAAGTATTTTCTTTCTAATACAGGCACATAATTGAATTCTGACTTTGTATTATTTTAATCTTTTTTTTTTTTTTTCTAATTTGGAGTCTCACTCTGTCATTCAGGCTGGAGTGCAGTTGCACTCTTATGGCCACTGCAGCCTCGAACTGCTGGGCTCAGGTGATCCTTCTGCTTCAGTCTTTCAAGTAGCTGGAACTATAGGCATGCATCACTATATCCGACTAATTTTTTTGATTGTAGAGATGAGGTCTTGCCATGTTGCCAGACTGGTCTTGAAGCTGTGGGCTCAGGCAATCCTCTGGCCTCAGTCTCCCAAGTGCTGGGATTATAGGTGTGAGTCACCATGCCTAACTCATTTTAATCATTCTATTTGGTAGATAACTAGTAGAACAAGAATAATTGCTATTGATGACCCTATTAAATGAAATTGAATTGGTCAGAGAAAAAGATATTTTCTTTTTCTTTCTTTCTTTCGTTCTTTTTTTTGCGGGGGGGAGTTGGAATCTCCCTCTGTCGCCCAGGCTGGAGTGCAGTGGCACCCTCACAGCCACTGCAGCCTCAACCTGCTGGGCCCAGGCGATCTTCCACCTCAGCCTTCCAAGTAGCCAGAACTATAGGTGCACACTACCACACCCGGCTTATTTTTTGATTTATTTTAGAGATGAGGTCTTACCAAGTTGCCCAGGCTAGTCTCAAACCCTCAGGCCCAGGCAATCCTCTGGCTTTGGCCTCCCAAAGTTCTGGGATTACAGGATGAGCCACCATGCTTGACCTCTTCTTTTTAATCATAATTTTACCTTCTGAGGCCACAGAAATCCTTAATTAAATATCTCAGAATGCAGTAAAAGATTGAAAGACTGGGCATTTTTTTGTTGTTGTTTATATCATTTTTCCTCAATTTTCCTTACACACTACTAAAATTGAGTATATATCTGCTGGTTACTAGAAGATACTTCCTAATCTTGCTACTACAAATATGTACTTCATTTGAATCATAAAATAAGGCCATGTTTTTTTAAATGATAATTATGAATTTATACTTTTCTATTCAGAAAACAAATCACTCAATACATCTTACAAATATATGCATTCAGCAAAAGACTCATCTTTCCATCTACCTTATTCTATAGTTCAATTTCTTAATATGGTACTACCTCAATAGGACAATAGGCTGATTCTAAAGTTGAAAGTCTACTCATTACACTTTCCAAATAGCAACAGATTATGCATAAATTGAAAATGCGAAATCTGCTAAAAATTTGGATAACAGACATTGCCTTGGAGACCCAAAGAACAAAATGGAAATACATTTAAACAACTCCAAATTTTTCCTCTTTTTCTGACTGAATATTTTCTACTCTTCTATTTCCAGTTCACTGACTCTTTCCCTGTTCCCTCCATGCAGCTATTAAGCCCATTCATTGAGGTTTTTAAATTTCAATTATATTTTTCACTTCTGAAATTTCTTTTTCATTCTTTTTTATATCTTGTTTCTTTGTTGAGACTTTCTATTGCTTTACTTGCTTTAAGCATGTATGTAATTGCTTGTTCAAGCATATTTTATTATGATGCTACTTTAAAATTTCTGTCTTCTGGGTGTTAGCATGTGTTGATTTTCTTTTTTTCATTCTGTTTGATGTCCTCCTGATTCTTCGTATAAGTGTTTTTGAATGAAAATTGGGTATTTGGGGTTTTATGTTATGAGAGCTTGGATCTTTTTTAAACTTTCTGTTTAGCTTGCGTTTTCTTTTGTTTGTTTGTTTGTTTTGTTTTGTTTAATACCTCTTCAGCAGGGAAAGGAAGACCCTGCTTCCTTTCTGTCAGGTTGGATAGAAATCCAGGTTCCACATCGAACCTCCATTAATACCCGAGCCTGTGCACATCATTACTGGTGAACAGAGATGGAAATTTTGGCAGCCCACTACTTATTCCTCTCTGGTTGAAAGGAGTACTAGTATCTCATCAGCACTCCCCACATGGCCCCCTTATGACACTATAGCCAGAGAGTGGGTACCTTACTGCCAGGACAGAGTGAAAGTCATGAGTCTCCATTAAGCCTTCTCTGGTAACATTTTAGCAAGGATTGTAGAAGACCTTCACTGGCATCTGATGAGGATGAAAGGATCAATTTTGGTGGAGTTTCTAGCATACTTTGTTACAACCTTGAAAGAGTAAAAGTCTAGGCTCCCCAATCAGACTTTGCTGGTGTGGGCAGGGAAGGCCTTTTTATCTATTTATTTATTTTTAGTGTTTGGCTGCAGAAGGGTTATGTCTAAAAGTTTTCTTCTGTCTTGTTGGGCTGTCCCTTTCTTGGCCATCTGTCTAGAAACAAATGGTTTTTGTTGTTTTTACTGTTCTTGTTTCTGCATATTGACATTTCCAGGTTATTGGCTTCTTCAGTTCTAAAGCTGAGATATATATGTCAAAAGGAAACTCAAGGAACACCCCACCATGTTCTTCAGCTCCCAAATTTGCTATCTGGTCTGACTTCTTCTTATGTTAGTTTTAAATATAATTCTCAGGTTTAGTGGAAGAACTAGAGAAAAGTACATCTGTTCCATCTTCCAGGAAAGGAAAGACTACAATATTTTAAAAAATAGTATTATGTACAATAAGCTACATATATTTACAGTATACAGTTTGATAAGTTTTTATGTGCATATACACTCATTAAGTTGACAAACCAATCCTAAAACTTATACGAATATAGAAAAAACTAAAATAATTGAAACAATTTTGAAAAATAACGGTTGACTTCCTGTCTTGAAGACTACAAAGATTTGGTAGTCAGAACTTAGTAGTCGTCAACACATTGTGCCACTAAAATAAGGATCATCAAGTAGTTTGATGGAACAGGAGTGAGAACTTAAAAACAGACTTGTGCTTATCTAGTCACTCCATTTCATTACAGAGATAATACAACAATACAATGGGAAAGAAAGCCTCTTCAAATAAATTGTGCTGAACCAACTGATAGCCCTACAGAAAATAGTAAACTTTCACTAACTCCTACTTTATGCCATCCCTAAAAGTTAATTCCAGATAGAACATAGAACTCTATGAACTAATTAAAATAAAAATGAAACTAGAAGAAAATATTCCATGGACAGTATTTGTAGAATGCTCTTTCAGTAGCACAGGTGAAAGGTAATAAGGAATTGAAGAGAGGGAACACATCTGAGCATCTCTGGAGGATGGGTGGACTGCAAGAATTACACAACTGGCTGTGGGAACTAAAGAAGTGAAAGCCACCAAATGTTGCCACTGGGTAGTGAAGGAATTATAAACATCTAAAGCAAACACACGAACAAAAAATAGGAAAGTAACACAAACAGGAATGGGGACCATATGTTATAATTCATATGTTATTACCATATAGGTTATAAGTATCTGAAATATTGAGAAAGGCTGGTGCCAATTCTCTTCTCTCAACCACTGAAGAAGAATGTGCAAATGTTACAGTTAGGTGCAAGGGCGATGGAGAGTGGGAAGACTTGCCTCTATGGAGAGCTGCCTGACTTGTTAATAAATAGCTGAGGGACTGTGGGATTCTCTTTTATTAGTAAGATAAGATGTGGGTTGAGAATGAGTAATTGCCAACATCTGGCAAATTTTAGTTAAAACACTTTTCAGTAAGCCAAATTATTTATTGTTGTCTGTCTGTTTGGTATGGGTCATCAGGTAGACAAATTGATGAGGTGACTGAATTAATAAAAAGACAATTTAGTTGTCTAAGCATCAATCCTCATCTTGGGTTGATGATGAAGTCATAGTCTTCCAGTCGGACTGCCTTTGTTGGGGATTTGACATTTATAGTCAGTAAACTTTCATATCCATTGTTAAAAGGATGCATCTCATATAGACAGTATATATGAGCAGGGGACCAAAAAAATGGAATTAAATTTTGGAGGGTAGACCACTTGTAGTACAGGCTTTCCTCTGCTAGATAAGTGTTCTAAGAACCTATTGGCACCAATGTACCGGTTCGCATTATTGTGAGAGGATGTGTTCGGCTTTAGTGAATTTTTTTGGCAATTATTTTAAAGTGTTTGCCTAGTTCATAATGGATGATTTACAAGAACAACATGCATCAGTGATATTTTGTTTTCTCTTGGGGAAAAATGCGGTGGAAACAGTTGTTATGCTACAGACAGCTTACAAATATGCTGCTCTGAGTAAAACACAAGTTTCTGAATTGTTTTCTTGTTTTAAATGAGGTGAAATGTTGATTGACTATCAACCTTGTTCTCGTCATTCTTTGACTAGCCAAACTGAAGAAAATGTGATAAGAATCCATCAAGCCATCTTGGAAGACTGCTGTTGGACTATTAATGAACGTGTGGAGTTGACTAGGGTGTCATGGAGTCCTGTCAGCAAATTTTATCTGAAAATTTGGGCATGAAAGGAGTTTCAGCAAAACTGTTGCCTCACTTGCTCACACCTGAACTAGGAGACAATTGCTTGGCTGTGTATTCTGCTTGGAAGGCTGATCCTGATTTTTTTTCCCCAAAGTCATAACCAGAAATGAATATTGGTGCTACAGTTACAACCCCAAAATGAAGCAGCAATCTAGCCCATGGAAAATTGTCACTTACTCACAACCCGAAAAAGCACAAGTGAAGTCAAATGTAAAAACAATGATCATTTGTTTGTTTGATGTGAGAGACATTGTGTATAATTTGTTCCTCCAGATCAAATGGTCAACCAAAATTTGGAGAAGGCTGTGTCACTATTTGTGGAAGAAATGTCCTGAGCTGTGGCAAACAGGTGCCTGGTCCTTCCACCATGACAATATACCTGCTCACACCGTCCTGAGTGTTCAGTAGTTTTTGGCTAAAAATGGCATGACCCCTATGCCCCACTCTCCCTATTCACCCAATCTGGCCTCAGCAACTTTTCTTTGTTTCCCCGATGAAAAAAGTCCTCAAAAGGAAATGTTTTGCCAATGTGGAAGATGGAACAAATATGGCAGAGGCACTAAAATGCATCAAAATTGACACGTTCAAAAACTGTTTTGAGAGGTGGAACAAACGTCTCAGTAGGTCTACTACATCAAATGGAAAGTAGTTTGAACATGATTGAAATTTAAACTTGTAAAAAATTCACAATTTTTAATAAATACATTTTGGTTTTGGGGGGGTCCCCTCATATACCAATGATATGCAAACATTTAAATATTAAGGTGTGGCCGGGCTCGGTGGCTCAACCTGTAATCCCAGCACTTTGGGAGGCAAAGGCGAATGGATTGTCTGAGCACACAGGTTTGAGACCAGCCCTGGCAATTTGGCAAGACCTGTCTTTACAATAAAATAAAAAATAGCCGGGTGTAGTAGCGCATGTTTGTAGTTCTGGCTACTCGGAAGGCTGTGGCGGAAGGATTACTGGAGCCCAGCAGGTCGACGCTGGTGTGGCCGTGAGCGTGCATGCCAGTGCAAAGTAGTGAGGCTCCAACTCAAAAATAAATAAACAAATAAACAAACAAACAAATAAATATTAAGGTGTACATATTAGAGGAAAACACATATTTCTATCAAAAATAGTTCTAAAGAAAACATTAAAACAGAAATAAGGGATTGGAAATGTTAATTCAAATATTTGGAACTTACACTTTACAAAAGAAAATATGGTCTTATTTTATATAAACATCTAAAACCACTGTTTTACAATAGGTAACAGAAAAGGTGTTTGTAATTTTATCAGTGAATTAAAGTTTGTTTGCTAATTTATTTCGTATAGATGAGACAACTTTAATGAAATAAAGACATTTCACTTTCATTAATTTAAAATTGCAGGTCCTTTCCAGATATTTTAAAACTCAATAAATTATATCTTTTTAATTTCAAAAGCTATTATTTCATTTCTAGGTTGCTTTTCACAGTCTCCTTTTGTATTAATTCCCTCTTTCCTCATTAAATATAGTACTAATAGTTGGATAATCCCTGAGAGTACTGACATTTTGCTGTGTTGTATTCCAACAAAGTCTAACCCAATGTTTATTTTATTTATTTGAGTCAAAGTCTCTGTTGCCCAGACTGGAGTGCAGTGGCATGGTCACAGCCACCACAGCCTCGACCTGCTGGGCTCAGGTGATCCTTCTGCCTCAGCCTTCCACATAGCTGGAATCACAGCCACGTGCAACCATGCCAGGCTAATTTTACTTATTTATTTATTTATTTATTATAGAGATGGGGTCTTGCCAAGTTGTCCAGGCTTGGTCTTGAACCCTTGGGCTCAGGCAATCCTCTCGCCTCCACCTCCCAAAGTGCTGGAATTACAGGCATGAGTCACTTAGCCTAGTCCCAATGTTTTATATATAATAGACAAACAAATGAATAATGCTTGAAGCCCTGTGGTTTCATAAAAAGATTTTTTTTGGATAACATATTAATACTATAATTATGTTGTTATTATTATTATTATTTTATTTTTATTTTTATTTTTTTTAGTCAGAGTCTCACTCTGTTGCCTTGGCTGGAGTGCAGTGGCACCTCATGGCCACTGCAGACTCGACCTGCTGGGCTCAGGCGATCCTTCCACCTCAGCCTTCTAAATAACTGGAACCACTGGCAAGCGCCACTATGCCTAGCCAATTTTTTGACTTGTTGTAGAGACAAGGTCTCACCATGTTGCTCATGCTGGTCTTCAATCCCTGAGCTCAGGCAATCCTCTTGCCCCCTACCTCCCAAAGTGTTAGGATTACAGGAGTGAGCCACTGCCTCCGGACTGATTATTATTTCAATTTATTTTTATTTTTTAGTTTTTTGAGTGGGAGTCTTACTCTGTCACATAGGCTGGAGAGAAGTGACACACTCATGGTTACCGCAGCCTTGACCTGCAGAGCTCAGATGATCCTTCCGCCTCAGCCTTCCAAGTAACTGGTACTACAGGCATGCGCCACCACACCTGGTTAAATTTTTGATTTATTGTAGAGATGAGGTCTCATCAAATTGCCCAGGCTGGTCTCAAACCTGTGGGCTCAGGCAATCCTCTCCTTGGCCTTTCAAAGTGCTGGGATTACAGGCATGAGCCACAATGCCTGGCCAATTTCAAGTCATTTTGCCAAGTTTGGTTATGGCCATGTTATTATTTTTAAGTAAATCTTTTGCTATCATCTTCTTATTTAATTAATGTGGAACTTAAGAAACAATGTGTGTGAGAAAATAATACTCTCTAATGATACATCATTTTATGTGTGATTACAGTTTTCTATTATTTAATCTAATTTTCCTGCGGAAGAAATATAAATTTCCTCATACAAAACACAAAATATACTGAAATCCTTTAGTTCCAATTTCAAGTCATTTTTTTTTTTTTTTTGAGTCAGGGTCTCATTCTTTTTTTCAGGGTGGAGTACAGTTGCATGCTCATGGCTCAGCATAGCCTTGACATCCTGGGCTCAGCCTCCTGAGTAACTGGGACTACAGGCACGTGCAACCATGCCTAGCTTGTTTGTTTGTTTGTTTGTTTATTTATTTATTTATTTATTTTTGTAGAGATTCAGTCTTGCTATTTTGCTGGGTTAGTTTTGATTTCCTGGGCCTAAGCAATCCTTTTGCCTCAGCCTCCCTAAGTGCTGGGATTACAGGGATGAGCCACCATGTCTGGCCAATTTCAAGTCATTTTGCCAAGGTTTTTCTTACAGAAAAAAAAAAATCACCTAGTGAGCAACTCTAATAATTTGCCTTTTATATATTCTTATATTTTCATCTTCTGCTAGCTATTCCCAGGTTTTTTCTGCTTATACTTATTGAGACTCTCAATCTTCTAGTATTTAACATGTCATATCTAAATTTATTATTTTCTGTCTCAAGAAGGCATCATATTACAATTTCTCTATATGCCTAATTCTTAGCTATGACATTAATATTATCAGCTAGATCATAAAGATCATAATCAGAGTTTCCTTCAAAAGGAAAGGCTTTTGCACATCTGCATGTGCTTTTATACGTCTACAAGTCTGCTGGCATACTCTAAAATTTCAATAGGTCCTGTAGGTTCAAATTCAATTTGGGAGCCAAATCTTAAATATAAAATCTTAACTTTCTTTCTCATGTATTCTCTTTATCCAACCAGTTTCAACATTATAACAGCCTACCTCCTCTAATTTTTCTGTGCATAACAGCAAAGACTGCCAAATAGCAGGTGTGCCATGTATTACGCACTTTGCTCCGCACTCAGCATTAACCGACTCATTTAATCTCTGTTCCTGTTTGGATCCAGATCCAGTTTAGTCACTGGGAACTGGCTGCCTATATTAGCTCCAGCCATTATCAGCTCTGGCTTTTAAATTCCCTATACCAACCTCAAAGTAAGCTGGTTTAATTAATCCCATCTTAAGAAGACAGTCTCGAGACTTAGAGAAAATCAAGATTAATACCATATAGCTAGTGATAATGGAAATCAAGAACTAAACTTAGGCATCAATACAATCATTTGTATTTCCATAAGCACAATTCTGTTTTACCCTTCATCATCTTTTTAAAGAGTTTATTCACGTCCAAGAGAGGGACAGGACTAGTGCTAAGAGCTATCGTGGTGGAGGGTCTGGGTATAAGGTTTGTTTGATTGATGGATGGATTTTGAGTTGGAGTCTCACTCTGTTGTCCAGGCTGGAGTGCAGTGGCAACCTCACAGCCACCTCAGCCTCGACCTGCTGGGCTCAGACAATCCTTCCACCTCAGCCTTCCAAGTAGCTGGAACTACAGACGCCTGCTACCACACCTGGCTTATCTTTTGATTTATTGTAGAGACAAGGTCTCACCAAGTTGCCCAGGCTGGTCTTGAATCCTTGAGCTCAGGCAATCCTCTCAACTCAGCCTCCCAAAGTGCTGGGATTACAGGCTTGAGCCACGGTACCCAGTCCTTTATTATTTTTAATTTGAATACTATAGAGTGCCAAGACTTCTTACCTCTAGTTTGTCTTGGATATTTTACATAGAGTAGATGGGCAATTCTTTTTTTTTTTTTTTTATGAGTCAGAGTCTCACTCTGTTCCCCTAGGCTGGAATGCAATGGTAGGCTCACAGCCACCAAAGCCTCGAACTGCTGGGCTCAGGCAATCTTTTTGCCTCAGCCCTCCAAGTAGCTGGAACCACAGGCACCACCATGTCCAGCTAATTTTTTGATTTATTGTAGAGATGAGGTCTTGCCAGGTTGCCCAGGTTGGTCTATAAACTGAGGGCTCAGTCAATCCTTTCACCTCAGCCTCCCAAAGTGCTGGGATTATAGGCATCAGCCACTGCGCCCGGCCCTTTTTGACAATTCTTTATTTTAAAATATCTGTCCAAGTATAAGCAGTGATTTCTATGACATAAAAATCCAAATTCCTTCCCTCTTTTGTGGTACTAATTTGCCAAGTTTCCATGACAAGAAGAGACAAATAATAACAGACCTTAAACAGTAAGAGAAGGGATGTAGAAAAAGACCTAGACAAAGGAGGCTAAATTTGAATGGGTATTTGGATTGTACTTGTCCTTTTGAATGCTGAAGTTTGAAATATATATGTATATGTATATGTGTGTATGAATATATCTAAGTTTTCTCAGACTGCCACAACAAAATACCACAGATGACTTAAATACCATGAATTTCTTTCTTTTTTTTTTGTCAGAGTCTCACTCTGTCACCCAGGTTGGAGTGCAGTGGCATGCTTATGGCCACCGCAGCCTCTATCTGCTGGGTTCAGGTGATCCTTCCCCCTCAGACTTCCAAATACTTGAACTATAGGTGAACGCCTGGCTAATTTTTTCATTTATTATTGAGACGAGATCTCACTAAGTTGCCCAGGCTGGTCTCGAACCCCTAAACTCAGGCAATCTTCTCGCCTTGGCCTCCCAAAGTGCTGGGATTACAGGCTTGGGCCACTGCCAGGAATTTATTTCTAACATTTTTGGTGGCTGGAATTATAAGGTCAAAGTGCTGGAGGGCTCTCTTCCTGGCTTATATAGGGCAACCTTCTGGCTGTGTCTTTATATGGTAGGGAAAGAGAGTAGGGGAGAAGGCAGGGAGTTCTGGATTCTCTCCCTCTTCTTACAAAGACTAATCCCACCATAGGCGGGCTTCAACCTTATGAACTCATCTAAACCTAATTATATCCCAAAGGTCCATCTCCAAATACTATCACACTGGTGATTGGGGATTCAACATATGAATTTGGGGGGGAATCACAAACATTCAGTCCATAGCAGCATATATAATATACATCCACATCTGCATCCACACATATACATACATATTCACAAATCTATGCATATGTATCTTAATAGCTATAGTGCAAAGACACCAGTGGAGATTCTGGTATGACTTTTGTAGGTATTACTTTGATAAGAAGAATGCATAAATGCAAGAACATAAAAAGTATATTACTAGTAAAATAATAGTTTTATAAAAGGAAACTATATTAGTCAGGCTTCTTCTGAGACTGAGCCAATAAGATTGATAGAAAGGTAAGATAGGATTTATGAAGGGAATTGGCTTACATGATTACAAAGCTGAGAAGTCTCATGCTATGCTGTCTGAAAGCTGAAGAACCAGGGAGGTTGATAGGGTGTCTCAGATCAAGTCCAAAGGCCTCAGAACCAGGGAAACTGATGGTGTAACTCTCAGTCAGATGCCAAAAACCTGTGAAGCTGGGGTCCCCTGGTGCCAGTCCCAGAGTCTAAATGCTGGAGGACCTGGAGTTCTGATGTCCCAGTGCAGAAGATGGGTGTCCCAGCTCCAGAAAAGAGAGAGCGAATTCACCTTTCTTCTGCCTTTTTGTTCCATCTAGGTCTTTAGTTGATCAGATGGTGCCTGATAACAATGGGTAAAGACAGATCTTCCTTATTCAGCCCACTGATTAGAATGTCAATCTCTTCCAGAAACACCCTCACAGACATACCAGCTATCTGCGTATTCCTTAAGCCAGACAAGCTGACACATAAAATTAACCATCAGAGCCACTATCATTTCAAATTTCTTCTTTATGGCATGTATTGCTCTGTATTTAAGCAAACATGGTAAGATCTCCAGTTTTTAATTGGAAAACAAATACAGGGTCATAAATGTAAGTGTGTTGCCCAAAGTTACACAGCTAGAAAACACAGAGTTTCCCAAAGTTACACAGCTACCTCTGAAGGGTGTTTTGTATACCTGGGATTTTTATCATTGTCCTGACTCCATATCTTACATTCATTCTACTATACCACACTAAGTGAGCATGGGACTGCTTGCAGGCTATAAAATTTTAAAAGGGTGGAAATTTCTATATTTGGAGACCAGACCAAACTTTACTCAAGGTTCATGTCCACTTAAAAAATAAAATTCCAAGACATAAAAGCTGGAGCAGATTTTGGCAGCCAAATTTTCATTGGCTAAACTGGATCCGTTTGGTTTGGGCCTTTACTTATATACTTAATAAGTGCCTGCTAATTAATCAGGAGCACTTTCAATCAGGGTTCATTAGGAAAAGTAATTTATAGAAAGACCACTTAGTTAGCTCTTCCTCAAAAAGGTAAGCAGTGGTGGAACAAGTCTTAAATATGATTTTTACGAATAATTTGTATTTCAGTGTGTAAAAAAATTTGACACATTCAGTAATAAACCAAAATATTAAGAATAAAGGCCTGGCTCGGAAGCTTAGCCTGTAATCCCAGCACTTTGAGAGGACAAGGTGAGTGGATTGTCTGAGCCCGCGGGTTCGAGACCAGCCCAGGCAACTAGGCAAGACCTCATCTCTACAATAAATGAAAAATTAGCCAGGCATGGTAGTGTGTACCTGTCATTCTGGCTACCTGGAAGGTAGAGGCGGAAGGATCACCGGAGGCCCGCAGGTTGATGCAGGGATGGCTGTGAGTGTGCCACTGCACTCCAGCCTGGGCGATGGAGTGAGATTCCAATTAAAAAAAAACAAAAAGAATAAAATATACTCTGTTGCCATTTTTGAAACTATCAGTTTTTTATATGCTTTGTAAATAATAAACATTCATTTAATTTGAATAGAATATCTGATATCTTTTATATATAAATTATGATTAAACAGTGATATTAATCGACATAATACCTTGCGTTATTCAAGCAAGAACATTTCTAATGTTCACCATAAATAATTTGTATATATCATCAATAATGTTTGGCATGACCTAATAGATTTCAATGTTTAATTTTTATTCAAATGTCTGAATTTCACTTTTTTATTTTGCAAGAATACTTTCTGGTATGTGAAGGATTATTTTACCTGTGAATGGTGTTTTGGTTAATATTGCTTAAAGAACTATGACATATAAACTTACTTCATAGATTCTCAACTACACAGTCTGCTCTCTGTGTGTAGGTGCATGTCCACTTTCTGTACATATGAATTTACATAGTTGGATTGTTAATGCTGTAGTCATCGTGATCATGTTACAATTTAGTACAATTCAGTCTTGTATTGAACTACGTACCTTTATTGCCACTTCTCCTATATTGCCTTCTTATTGTTACATCTGAAATAGAATTAATTTCACACTTGCCATATAGACTAGTGCAACGACCTTGAAACTCAGATAACAAATGGGCCACTTCCTCTGTGACTTTTTTTACTGCCGCCTGTACTTCTCAAGGCATTCCAATACACAGCACTGTGTTTCACTCACATTAAACTCAGACCTTGACATTCAATTCCATATCCTCGTGGCTTTTCTACAAAGAGTATTTTATCTTAAGTCTCCTTAGATGAATATAATAACTTACACTGTTTTACTCCAAACACTTGAACATTTAAACATTTTAAAAGAAAGCCAGTTTTTCACATAAATCTTTATTGTAGGAAATTCAACTTATACTAGGTTCTAAAGCACCTGAAGTTTAAAGTCTTATTACTTTTTTACAGGCTGTGTAGAAAGTTAAGATAAACTATCGTGATTATGAAGGATTTTTTTTAAAAAGAATAATTATCTTAAGTCATACAAAATCTTGAAAGGATTTTGTTTACGTTAATAGCTTAATGAATATAGCCTCAGCCTGAAGCAGGGATCTTTCTGCAACTAAGTCTGTGCAGATCTTATTACCAGTTGATTGGGTATTTTTTTTCCAGAAACTGGTCATAAAAGAAAAATAAATAAATAAAATAAGTAACCAGATCAAATAAGATTTTTGGCAGTGCATACGAAACTAATTGGCTGAATATTTTACACTTAGTGGGAAGTTCTTGTAGACATAGCCTTAGGCCTATATAGAAGGCACAGCTTGCTTTGTTTTTGTTTTGACTCAAATCACTAGTCTAAGATTTCCACAGCCTTTGTCTTGAATAGTTATCTGTATCATTTCTCACAGTGGCTTGCAACTTTGTGTCTAAAATGCACTATTTCATTTTTTTCAAGAAAAGTATGACCTTTGTGAGAGATGGTCAAAAAGTAATGAGACACTTCTAATATTGCACATAAATCAGCAGTGAAGATAATTCCAAAAAAGAATGTTTAAAGTATTATTTCCATTTTGAATAATGGGAACTTTATTAGAAAAAAGCACTCAACATCTGGATAGGACCATCTTGAAGGACAATGCTTGTATTGTTAGAGAACTTCTGACATCCTTGTTACAAACCAAACAGAATAATGCCAAATCAATCATGTATTTGTAGAATTTTTATATTCTCATTTGTATAGATTATTATGGAGTTATAGAAAACTGAAAAGAATGTGTTTTCTGCAAATAACTTTGATTAAAGTGCTTTGCGTAAGTTGGCTTGTTAATTCTAGCTTAGGCCATTTGTAAGATAAACCTGCTACAACCATGGAGATAATGAAATAGTCTGTTGAAGAGGCTGAGCAAAAAGATCAGGTTGTAGTCTTGGGAAGGAGCCAGAGGACCACTTCTTCAAGTCTGACTCAAGCTTAGGTTTATGTGATAAGGTTAAAATGTGGGTCCTTGGCCAGGCTCGGTGGCTAAGCCTGTAATCCCAGCACTTTGGGAGGCCCAGGCCAGTGGATTGCCTGAGCCCACAGGTTCGAGATCAGCCCGGGCAAATTTGTGAGACCTCGTCTCTACAATAAAACAGCACATGCCTGTAGTTCTGGCTACTTGGACGGTTGAAGTGAAAGGATCGCCTGAACCCAGCAAGTTGACACTGGGGTGGCCATGAGCATGCCACTGCACTCCAGCCTGGGCGACGGAGTGAGACTCCAACTCAAAAAAAAAAAATGGGTCCTTAAGTAACCTATGTGGTTTAGTAAAGCTACTCAGAATAGAAAAGAAGAGACCTGTTGTAAGTAGAACTTCTTAGAAATGAAAACAGTTCATGTAGCACTCCCTAGCATTCTCAGGGACAGGCTACTGGGTAAGTGTGACCAGCACAGCAGCTAATGTGGATGTGGACATTTAATTCCGTTACAATTTATATCATGGTTAATCTGCCAAGTTCATTTCAAATAGTCCATTCTTTTTCTTTTTCTTTAAATGAGTGGAAAAAGGGGAAAACATAGAAAAGGACAGTCAATTGTTTTTACCAGGACTCAATGTGAAGTACTGTGGAGTAGGGAAAATTGCATTGATGATATCCATCTGACATTTCCCAGCACACTCATTATTAGCATCAGTGCAATCTCTGTATTTGAAAGGAGCAATCCTATACTAAATCATATGGTTTGATTATTTCTTCTAATTGTCTTTTTTTCGAGACCACCACCTAGGGTAAGAAAACCTCATGAATTTAATCAAGTACTGAGGTTGCCTGGCCTTTCTTCCTTGCTTCTGTTGACTTGTTGCTGTTCTCTTGAGTTTGGAGAAAGTTATGGAATTAGGGGAAAAGTCATGATTAAAAGATATTGGGGTTGGGCGTGGTGGCTCAGCCTGTAATCCCAGCACTTTGGGAGGAAAAGGCAAGAGGATTGCCTGAGCCCGGGGGTTTGAGACCAGTCTGGGCAATTTGGTGAGACTTTGTCTCTACAATAAATCAATAAATAAGCCGGGAGTGGTAGTGTGCGCCTGTAGTTCCAGCTACATGGAAGCTGAGGCGGAAGGATCGCCTAAGTCCAGCAAGTAGAGGCTGCGGTGGCCGTGAGTGTGCCACTGCACTTCAGCCTGGGCAACAGAGTGAGACTCCAACTCAAAAAAAAAACAACAAAAAAACAACAAAAAAAGCACACACACACAGAAAAAAACAAAGATATCAGAATTTTATTTTCATGCAATTCACACAAGTTCCACTATCGTTTTAGAATTTCTCTTTGTATACTAATTTAACAGTTTCCTTTTGAATCTCATTCATATCCCATTGTGCATGAGCCTCAGGAGAGGCTATCCTAGACCCTGGGACTCAGCTTTTATAGGAAACAGTCCTGTTCATTCTGATGTGTTAGCAAACAGCTGTTTTCAAACCTCAGATTTTTTCTTATTTTTTTTCAGCAAGTGGTTCAGGTGACACATTAGCAAGGACTTGAGATTTTCTTGGAAGATGACACCGATTCTTGGAGAGATGAGTATGATTCCCTTTTCCCCTAGATCATATGGTCACAACATGGTTCTACACTGCCTCTGGCCTTACTGACTTCTTAGATGAGCTGCGCAAAGGAATTGGATGAGAATTAAAACATTTGGCACACAGTAGATCAGAGGCTGAAGGGCTGTCAGAGGAGAGCACTAAGGACCACTAATGGTGCCATAAAGATAGGTTGAGAAAACAAAATCAAACAGATCACTTAATGTGATTACTGCGGGGTATGGAATTTGAACCATCTCTTTGATCTCATCTATAAAATCTTCTGTGAACTCAAAATTCTATAGCTGCTAAGCAAATCTAACTTCCTATAGACAATGGTCAAATGGTCCCCACACCCATACCCACTGACCTAAACTGAGAAAGATTTAGCCAGCTTAGATGAGGAAATAGCTGACTCTGCCTTAAAGCAATAGACTTCTATAATTCACCTATAGCAAATTCTTTTCCTGTAACGGTAAGTACACCAAAAACAGACCTATGTCAGTTTGAACCCAAACATTAGGGGAGAATTCACAAAATTGTGGTTCTATGGAAATGAAGTTATTATGGATTGTTTAGTTTTATAATTTTGCCATGAATTTGTTTTAAACTCAATTTTAAACAAATTGATGTTATTAAAAGTACACAGTAACAATCACATATTTGAATTCTAGAAGCCAGGTTTTCTCTGAGAAGAAGATTGGGGCCTGATATCCAAGGGCATGCTCTTTGGCTGTTATTGGATTCAGCTGAACATTATTGACCTAATCTTTTGAACCTTGTTTTTTGTTGCTAGGCAACTCACTCGTGCAACAGCCAAGTAACATGCTCACTTCCCTTTTTCTAGTTTCATAGAAAGTGGAGTAGAGAGGCGCCAAATATTCCACAGATGGTTTATAAATTTAGTTTGAGAAAAAAACTAGAAAATGATATCATTATAAATACACCTGGATAATATTGTACCTATTTTAGCATAATTAAAATGTTTGGAACATACATGTGCAAAAATGGTAACAATTTTACCTGGAAGTTTTCTTCCTTTATTATTAATGTAGATTTTTGCATTCACTAATCAATAGTGGTTGAGGAAATGTTTGTAGCATAAATTGAAGAGTTTGAAGCATATATTGAGGTTAAAGTGTTAAAGAATACAGGTCTAAAGTGTCCAACAATTATCACATACCTGGCTTAGTATTATTAAATTTAACACGGCTAGTTATATGCATGACCTGTAGATCATTATGTGTCAAGTTGAGAAATATATTATAATCTAATTTATAAAAGGACTTACCTTTCCAATAGGATACTGAGAAAAGGAAAATAAAGTGTTAAAAGGTCCCAATGGTATCCTAGCAACTTACTTAGGTCTTAGAAACAAGGTTGTGTTCACTGAATCAATTAAAGGAATTTGTGGCAGTTGCCAGTGTTGAGATGGGGAAATTTCCAGGCCAAGGACAAGAACTGATGATTATTATATGCCAGGTGATGCTTGTTGTCAGTGGCCTAACTTCTTCCATTTTGTTTCTCTCAGCGAATGTAAGATTACTAGAGTTTTGATCAGTGCAATTTCTCCACAGAAAAGTCTGTTTCCACCCAAAATTAACAAACAGTTGACAAATGTATAGTATGTATAGTGTGTATTTTTAATACAAAGTCTGAACAGTCACATAGATTATATTGTTTAAATCTCTCCACAGTCTTTGAAAATCAGTATTACCTACATTTTCAAGCAGAGGAAGCTGATGTGACAAAGGCTAAGTTATATAGCTGAAATGTCATATCTATCACTAGCTTACCCAGGATGGGAACCCAGGTCACTGTTATATGCATTAGAACAACACAGCTGCCCTGCTGTTTCTGCTAAAGCAAAGGTGAGAATGGTGTTTCTAACAAAAATTAGTCTCTTCATGTCTGGGTTTGCAAGTCAAACAGTACACCTCCAAAATTCTGGACTATTAATATTAATAGCTTCTCCTCTAAAGGATGTATGCACTTTGCTCAAACAATGTAATTCAGTTCTCAAAGAAAGCTTTTACTGTTGCTGCTATGTTGCACGCGCTCTCTCTCTCTCTCTCCCTCTCCCTGTGTGTGTGTGTCTTTCTACTCAACTTTGATCTAATTAAGACTGTGACCTCTGAACATATTTTTTCAAGCTCTTTTTTGATTTTTAAGGACTTCCAACCTACCCAAACAGCCACAAAATTCCTGGGTAAAAAAATCTCTCTCAAGCTTTTATGGCTTAAGACTGTAATCTTTGAAAATAATGGTCAGTTGCCATGATTTCATATTTGTTTATTTAAATGCATAGACTCTTTCTGTCTTGTAAAATCTGGTCTAGGTCAGCATGTACTGATAACCTACAAATCAAACCCCAGGATCCTGCATAGGAATAGCTCTATCTTTATTTGTCTTCCAATTAGAGTCTCTGCATACCATCAGGTTTGTAATGGACTCACTCCAAGTTTTTGGCCAGAAGTGATTTAAATTATTGCCTGACAGACTTCCACTCAGCATCTCTTAAATTAGCAGAAGAGACTCAGTGACAGTAACTCATGATCTAAAAATTAGTTGGGTGCTTTCAAGATTAATTTCAAAAGCACTATATACTTAGAAGACCTCAGCTAAAGGTGTAACTTACAGCAAATAGATTTCAAAAAATTAAATATCTTTGAAAAATAGTTCTTTTACATGATTTGTCCAATAAGGAAGATTACCAACTATTCCCTCCTCCTGGAATTTCTATCCTTCACAAGTCAATACAACTGTTTATAAAAACACAGATGTACTAATATATTTTATTTTCCCATGTTCCCCTTCCTAGATTTTGCTCTTCTGAAACATAGTAAATTGGCACATGCCGCACTGATACTTTTCCAGAATTCATCTTTAATGTATTTTTCCCAAAGTGAGACTATCAGAGAGGAGAGCAAAAAGCCACAAATTATGCAAACCTTCCCACTGCGATTGAAAAATTTGGCTGCATATAAAAATTGTCACCAGTAATTGCAGAGTCAGAATGAATTGTGGCCTTAAGGCACTTGAACAGAAGGTCTAATGAACCTGTGTCTCAGAAAATGGCATATCGTGCGGCCATTAAGTTAAAAACAAAGAAATGTACAGCTTGCTACCATGGAGTCACCAGAGCGGCTGGATTATGCGTAGAATGTGACCTTGTAGGCTACATATGCTACCTTATGTCATTACCACAGTGAATTTAGAAATAAAAGCTGTTTATATAAAGTAAAGCAGCTAAGCTCCATTGTGGACCTTTATTTGATACTGAAGCTTCTTTGTGTACATACCTAACTGAGATCACTCATGAGGATTTGTCTTGCTTATTTTAAATTTAAATAATGCTTTTCCCCCCAAAATTATTATAAAACATTGACTTCAACTTAACACCTTGCTTATCTAACATCTGTGTAGTTGCTGGTGAGATTCTAATACACAAACACTGAAAAACGGCAAACACTAGACATAAACCCACAGAGTAGTTTCATCCCACACCCTAAAGTTCAGGACCTTTACAGGCGTTGAGTCAATGTTTATGTTCATATGAGAAAGTTGGTTTTGGATGTAGTACCAAACCTTGTGGAAATTTCTTCCTTATTTAACTAGACTAAGCACCAAGCAAAATAACATTTACTGACTGAACAGAATCAAAATGTGAAATTCCACGGAACTTGCCACGTAGGACTTTAGTTTCATTATGCTGGGATCATCAGGAGAATGAGCACAATATAGATCTGAGTCATACCTCCCTTTGCAGATGCATCCTGCTTTTTGGGAAAATGGTTGCCATGCACATTTTTATCGATTTTTATCTTTTCTATGTAGAAATAGGTGATAAAGAAACATCCTGACAAACCACTGTGTTTTAAGTTTGAATGGAAGAGATGTGTAACATGAATGCTATTTTTCATTGTGTAGATCTGCCAGGTCTAAAAAGGTAAAAACCTCTGATGTAAATCTCAAGTTAAAAATAAAATGAAGTGAGTACTGAACATTCACATTAAAGTACTGTTGTGCTGATTAAGAAAATAACTTATTTACTTATTTATTTTTAGTATCTGTTAAACCTTGATTCAGCATGCTGAAAAATTTTTTACAGTGCATCATAACATCAGCTAGTTTCTACATATTCTCCACAGTTGAAACCCACAGATTAGTAAACAAGAGCTTAATGTTCATTATTGTAAAATATAAAAATCAGCAGTAATTACTAAGAACTGAGATCTTAGTTGCTTTAAAAAATGCCAGTTTAACATTCTTCAGATTATTAGTACTAGAAACCAAGAAGTAATTTGTTAAGGGAAGAGGAAGCTGTCTATGGTGTTGGATGCAGTTTTACTAAAATTTTTAGTGTAACTCACATCTAAGCAAAGGCATATTAAAGTATTGATTAAATATGAGTTTCAGCTGGAATAGCTATGCTATGTTTGATTCCATTCAAATCACATCCTTTCAAAGATTTAAATGCAGGTATTATTTTGGAGTATTGATCAACCTAGGCTTTTTAAAATAGCAGTTAGTTGTGAATCTGTTTCTTTTTTTTTAAATTTTATACATGATTTTGCTGAAGGAATTTTAGTAAACTTGCAGTAGACATGTTGCCTGGATGAGACTGTCTACACTTTAGCAGACTATAGTCAACTTTGCACGGAAGCAAGTACATAATGTGTAGGAAAGTACACATATTTTAAAGAGATGATGTCAGGAAGTGTCCTATGCTTCTTTTCTAAAAAAGTTCAGATTAGGAAGAAAAGCAGGAAAATGTGGAGTCTGTCAGACTGGCGAAAACAGGAAAGCAATGACAGAGATTGAAATGCAATCTTTTTGTGGATTTCACCATGATCATGTATATATATACTGTTTTTTCCCCCCACATCTATGTTCCTTTAAAAAGGAAATTAATGTATCCTCTTAAAAGTTCAAAGGGCCATTTCAGTGAAAGTACTGTGAGCCTTGGTGATATATTTAATGCCTCTAATCTTTTCAACTTTAGGGCGCTCACTGCTGTATCAGGCTTCTAACTTACCATATGGGTCTTAGTGCACCGTCCCTCCAATTCAGTCTCCACGTAAGACTGGGCTTTTTCTAAAACATAAACAAGATCATGTTATTTTCATCTTTTCTACTAAAATAAGTCAGAAAGAAACAATCTAAGAAAGTATTGTTTTTGGAGTATGAGTGGAAAAGATGTCTAACATGAATGTTATTTTTTATTATGTAGATCTGCCAGGTCTAAAAATGTCACAATCACAGACTGTAAAAACGCAAGTACAAGATAAAATGGAGTGAGCACTGAATAACAGTCTGAAGACACATATTAAAAATACTGTTACGGCCAGATGTGGTGGCTCATGCTCATAATCCCAGCACTTTGGGAGACCGAGGTG
Organism: Tarsius wallacei; assembly: GCA_963574415.1. Lineage (NCBI taxonomy): Eukaryota > Metazoa > Chordata > Mammalia > Primates > Tarsiidae > Tarsius > Tarsius wallacei. Next base: position 45,491 of record CAUYQG010121427.1, on the reverse strand, counting down.
AGAGGACTGCCTGAGTCCACGGGTTCGAGACCAGTCTGGGCAAATTAGTGAGACCTCATCTCTACAATAAATAATAATAATAAAAATTAGCCGGATGTGGTGGCATGTGCCTGTAGTTCCAGCTACTTGGAAGGCTTGGGCCTAAGGATCATCTGAGCCCAGCGGGTCTAGTCTGCGGTGGCCATGAGCATGCCACTGTTCTTCCGCCTGGGCAACAGAGTCAGACTTCAACCCCACCCCAACACAAAAAAAATACTGTTACACAGACAGCCTGAAAACTTTTGATTGGTCCTTATTGCCAATAGGATTGCATCAAAATCCCTTAGCAAGCTACCAAAGACCATATGTGGTAAGACCCCTATCAATTTCTGCAGCCATTCTCCTAAGGATAGTAAATATTCCAGCAATACCAAATTAGTTAACAGTCACAATGTAAGCCAGGCAGTGTTCAAATCCCTGTACTTTTATGACTACACACTTCAGCCAGGGAAATCTACATTGATCTGGTAAACTTCTATTTAGCTTCCAGTGTCCAGTTCAAACTAGACTATGGTTTGGTATGGGCTAGTACACATTTCTTTTTTAAAACAATGAGGCAACATAGGGTTCCCAAAGTTTTATTTTGCAAAGTAAAGACATTAACATCAAATAAAACAAAGTAACAAATCAGCCACCAGATGCAACCACATCATTTCATAAAAATGAACATTTAATATTAAAAAGTAGAAAATGTAAATCTCAATACAAGAATAAATTAGGCTTTTGAAAATATCTCTGTGTTTCTCACTTATATCATATTATTTAGGACTAGCAAAAAATTCTTTAGACAGGCACTATTCCACAGAGCAGTATTTTAGAACATTTTCACTGGCAAAGTCAAATACTGCCAATTGCTTTCGACTCCAGGCAATTGTTAGTTATTGTTCTGTACTGCAGGTATTTTTTGCACGCTGTTTTTCCTTCTAGAAAGTAAATTATTAATGGCATAAACCAAGTCTTATTCATCTTAGTATAATCTGCACCTAGTAGAATGCCAAGCATATAGTGTGAACACAATGCTGGCTGAATAAATGGAAGACTTAATAAATGAAGACAATACATCCCACTGTTGGACAACTTTAGATGTTAGAAAATTTCTTGAACTGAAATGCTTCTTACCTAGATCTCCCACTTCTGTTGGAAAGAACGACCATTCCTACTCCCAAATAGCAAGGCTTCAAATACTTCATGCTGGTTTTTCTTCTTCTTCAGGTCACATAACCCCAATTCCTTAAACTATTCCTAGTAGGAAAATGTTTGGACACTTTTCAAGTCTCTGTTTCTTTTTCTTCAACTCAATCAAGATTGCTTTTATTCCTCTAAAATTATGGCAATACTGCAGAGACAGTATTAGAAAAGATAGGTTTATTAAAGGAAAGATATGTTAGAGGCTATACGCCAGCGAGAGTGTATGCTCCTAGATTTAGATTTTAAAAGACCTGGGTGCCAGTCTTTGCTTGGTCATTAATTTGTGATAACTAACTACAATTTCCTGAGATTTGGTTTCATCGTGTGTAAAATTAGGATGATGATGACTGCAAATAATGTATGTAGAATCTCAGCAAATGATATGGAGTACAGTGAGTGTTCTTTTAACTACTATAACAAAACTAATATGTGATATAATAACACAACACAAAATAAACATATGTGTCATTCACAGAACTGTCAAGGGCAGTTCAAGATAGGTGAGGTTGGATAGAGGGGCTAAGCTTCAATAGCTTTTCCAAGATACAGATTAATGGAAGCTCTACTATCTTTAACATAGGCTTCTAGGTCTCCATGGATGACCTCCCAGTTAGCCAGCAGGGGAATGGAATATAATGGAGGAACAAAAGGGGAGGCTTTTATGTGTCAGGCCTAGAAGTGGCACATGTCAATTTGAATCTCATTCCACTGGCTAGGACTCATAGGATTATACCAAAGTTCAAGAGCATTTGGGAAATATGGTCGAGCTAAGTGAACTAAATAAAAGAAAGGGAGAATGGAATTTGAACCATACTAGACTATCTAGTTCAGTACAAGAGAGACTATTAAATTAGATTAAGGTGGCTAACATTATTTTGTGATCTTATTTGATTTCTGGATCACATTAGATTTGTGGTCATGTTCAAAGTTTGTGTTCATAAGGAAGAGAACTTGCATCTGAAAAATATGAGAGCCACCTTTAAATTATCAGGCCCAAAGAAGCACTGAAATGTGAATGTCTCACTTCCCCTTGAGCTAAGTAATCACCTCTTGAAGCTACTTGCTATGTAGGCTCTAGGCTGACTGTTACTAAGTGGCCATAAATAAGCAGAACAATGCTGGACACCATAACTCATACCCTATAGTTCGACAGTGTATAAAGCCAATTACTAATCTATGCTATTTCTAAAAAAACGAGAATTCTTGTCAAGCAATTTTGTATCAACACACTCCTTGGTCCCTTTTGCCTTTAAAACCCTCCTGGTAACAAAAGCTGAATGAAGGACTCCCTGAGGCAACTTGGAAGTATGTCTGGGGCAGCTGTCCTGATTTTGGCTTAAGTTAACTCTTGAAAATTATATTTTGTGCCTCATCTCGGCCAGGCATGGTGGCTTATACCTGTAACCCCTGCACTCTGGGAGGCAGAGGCAAGAGGATTGCTTTAGCCTAGGAGTTTGAGACCAGCCTAGACAACATAGAAAGACCTCATCTCTACAAAAAAAAATCAACAAATTAGCTGAGAGTGGTGGCACATGCTATTCAGGAGGCAGAAGGTTGCGGCCACAGTAAGCCATGATTGTGCCACTGTATACCAACCTGAACAACAGGGTGAGACTCCAACTCACAAAACAAAAAATTATATTTTGTGCTTCATCTTGTTCCTCTAGGTCAACAGTGGGTTACTCTAAGTGTAAATTGCTAACTACTCTTCTGTAAATTTGGTCAATTTTTAAAATAAAAAATTATTTTATTTATTCATATGCAACTACAAAAAAACCCATACTGACCACTAAATTTTGAAAATACATAAAAGCCTGAAAAAGAAAAGTAAAAGTCACTAGATTTATTATTAAATTGTGATAACGATAACTACCTGAGGATATTATAAAGATAAGATTTTATATATATGGCAGCATATTACTAGAAAAAGCAGCTACCAGTGATAACCACAATTGGTAACATTTGACTGTTGTTATATTGTGAAATATGTATTTTGCCTTCATCTCTGTTTCCTGGCATTCAAATCCCCAAAATCCTTGAAATTTTTAAAGTGATCTTTTTATATGCTAATGAGTTGCCTGATGACTGGCAGTCTCTAGGTTCAGGATGGGGCTGGTCATTGGAAATATCTTTTTTTTTTTTTTTGAGTTGAATTCTCACTCTTGTTGCCCAGGCTGGAGTGCAGTGGCATGCTCACGGGTACCACAGCCTCAACCTGCTGGGCTCAGGTGATCCTTCCACCTTAGCCTTCCAAGTAGCTGGTACTACAAGTATGCGCCACTACGTCAGACTAATTTTTTTGATTTATTGTAGAGATGAGGTCTCGCCAAGTTGCCCAGACTGGTCTCAAGCCCGCGGGCGCAGGCAATTCTCTTGCCTCAGCCTCCCAAAGTGCTGGGATTATAGACTGAGCCACCGCACCCAGCCTGGAAATATCAAAGGATTTGAGGGCTGGGAGTTTCAGCCCCATCAGGAAGGGGAGAGGGGCTAAAGGTTAAGTTGACCACCGATGGCCAATGGCTTAATCAATCATGCCTATGTAAGGTAGCCTCTACAAAAACCAAAAAGGACAGGGTTCAAATAACTTCTGAACAGTTGAACATGTGGAGCTTTCTGGAGAGTGGTAGAAACAGAGAGGGCATGGAAGTTCCTGTTCTCTTCCCACATCTTGTCCTACCTATCTTTACATCTGTATCCTTTCATATATCCTTAAAAATAGGCTGCTAAAGTTAAGTAGGGGCTTCTCAGAGTTCTATGAGCTACTTTAGCACATTAATTGAAACTGAGGAGAGGTCCTGGAACCCAGATTTATAGCCAGTCAGTCAAGTAGACAGGCAAAATAATCTGAGGCTTGAAGTTAGCATCAGAAGTGAGGAGCAGTCTGTGGCATGAGCCTTCACCCTGTGGAATCTGATCCTACCCCTAGGGAAACAGTATTACAATTGAATTGGAGAACACCCAGCTGGTGTCCACTGCCGAACTGATTACTTGCTTAGTGTTTGTGGGAAATCCCACAAACATTTGGTCACAGAAGTCCTCTTTGTTGATTGTGGGATGAGAACAGAGGAAAAACAGTTTGTATTTTTCCCACTCAGAACTGCTTAAACATTACGATTCTTTTCCTAAGCAAACATACTATGTACTTAAAAAAATTGGATCACTGACTTTAGTATTTTGTGTGGCTGGCTTTTAGAATAGTATATATTAAACTGTTCTTTTGAAATGATATTTTCTGTGCTATACAACAAACCCCTTCAAGCTGGTGTCTTAAGACAACATACATGTTTTTATCTCCCAGTTTTCATGGATCAAGAGATGACTTGGTAAAACCAGGTTCTCTTCACAGGTGCTCAAGCTGAAATCAGCATGTTAGCTGGGCTGTATTCTCATCTAGAGCTCAGTTTTCCTCTTTCAAGCTCATTCAGGTTTTATTAGACAATTTGGTTTCTTAGAGTTATAGGACTGAGGTTCCTATTCTTGCTGGTTGTGTGCTGTGGAGTTACCCTCAGCACTAAAAGGTTGCCATAAGATCCTAGCCACTTGGCTGCCTCTGAAGGCAATTGACTTCTTAAAAGTCAGCAGAATAATACTTTTCATGCTTTAAATCTGCTTTTTCAGAAAGTGTCCTGTCCTTTTTAAGGGCTCAATTGATTAGCTCAGGTCCAGCCAGGATAATCTCCCTTTTGATTATCTCAAAATCAATTGATTTAAAACTTTAATTACATCTGCAAAGTTCCTTGACCTTGGTCATAAAAAATAACCTAATCACAGGAGTGAAATCCATTATACCCACGGGTCCAGGCAATGTTCAAGGGGTGGGGTTATAAAGAGCTTATCCCTGGAGGAGAGGTAGATTCAGAAATCTTAGGGACCATCTGTGAATTCTGTCTACCATAGTCATTAATTTTTTTATTCATGCAGTTATAATAGATATCTATATGATTGGCTATGTATTTATGATCACCCACCTGCTAGGCACTGGAGTATAAAGGCACTTTCCTGCCCCCTTGCAATTAGGTGTGGCTCAGTGACTTCCTTTAGCTAATGGATTGTGAGAGGAAGTGATACATTTCAATTCTGAATGGCAATCTTAAGAACAAATGAAGGATTTAGCAACCTCTACTTTCTTTCTAGCACAGTAACCAGCAATGACTGAGATGAGGGCTGCTTTGCTCTTAAACCTGAGTGACTGATGCACAGGGCCCTGTTGCCAACTCACAATGGTCATTTGGCATGAGCAAGAAATAATCTTTTCTGTTTGAAATCATTATTTTTCATGTCTGCTATAACAAAAATATTTATTCATTCATCTTAGATACTGAACTTTTAAAAAAATTTTAACTGCAGGTAAAATTTAATATCTCCTTAATTTCACAGTATTGGTTTTGTCTAACTTTCCAAGTTGTCAAGATAATTTTGAATCTTGATTCTGTCATCATCTTAGTAATACCCTTTAACTTGGGGTCACTTGAACATTTGGTAAGTAGCCTTGTCTTAATCCAAATAATGCACACAATTATTGATTATGACTTGTCGATGACCGAGCCCTCTGCCATGTCCCTAGAGTTCCTCAATATATCAAAGAGACATTAATCACTGTTCTCTGGCACTGTTATTTAGCCAGAGTCATGTGAAAGGTGTGCCCATGATTTAATATCCACAAAAATAATATAGCTGTTGAAATTAAGGATGCTGTGATGAAATAAAAACACAATATTATGTCATGAGTTTTAAAATTTTTTTCTTAATAGCCTTATTAGGGTATCACTTACAAGCAGTGATGCTCATTTTTCCTTCCAATTTCCTCCTCCAGACTTCTTTCAGAAGCTTGTACATTCTCCCAGCAAGGCTCTCTGTTCCCTTCTAACTTTTCATGTCAGGCGCTTGTCTGCCTTTACCCGGCAGGCTTTCCCACAATGGCTTTCTTCCAAAATGAATGCTTCCCAAGACATTTCTCATAGCACACATTCTTGAACTTGAGGTTTATCTAGCCTGTTTACTTGATAGTTTCCTTCTATTCTCCAACATCAACTACATAGGATTTCCTATTTTAATTTATGTTATATTTGTCCACCGGCTTCTGAAAGTAGTCAATCAAATCAAGGTCAAGATAGTATTAGTGAAGTTATAAAAATACATTTGTCTCCCTTGCCCCTTTTTCTCTATATAGGAATTTCATATTTAAGGTAATCAATAATAGGAGGTTCCATTAAACGTGTGACTATGTTATAGCCTGACTGGGTCCTTATGCCTACTGCCCAGAAAAGTCAAGAGTGATGTAGTCATTAAAGTGGAGAATTTAAGCCGGGCTCGGTGGCTCAGCCTGTAATCCCGCGCCTTGGGAGGCTGAGGTGAGTGGATTGCCTGAGCCCGTGGGTTTGAGACCTGCCTGGGCAACTTGGTGAGACCTCATCTCTACAATAAATCAAAAAATCAGCCGGGCGTGGTAGCGTGCACCTGTAGTTCCAGCTACTTAGAAGGCTGAGGCGGAAGGATCGCCGGAGTCCAGCAGGTTGAGGCTGGGTGGCCGGGAGTGGCCACTGCACTCCAGTCTGGGCGACAGAGCGAGACTCCAACTCAAAAAAAAAAAAAAAAAAGTGGAGAATTTAATGTCACAAAGCAGCTGAGCACAAGAAGGCAGGAGACATTACTAAAATCTGCTTCCCTGAGAATTCATAGGCTAGGACTTTTAAAGGGAATTTGGCAGGCAGGGGATAGGAACTGCTGATTGGTTGATGATGTCATAGGGGTTTTGAAACTGTCTTAATGTTGCAGAGCCAATTTCTGAGAGGAGATGTCACAGCACTGGTGTAGCAGCTTCCTGGTATGTGTTCTGGGCCTGGGTGTGGTCTTGGGTTCATCAGAGTACAAAGTCTGAAAAATATCTCAAATATCATTCTTAGGTTTTTACAATAGATGCTACTTTTAAAGCAAGTCCCACGACCATTAGCTACTAGTGGCTGGGCAGTGAGCCATTATAGAAATAATTTAGAAGAAAGGTATGGGACAGGTAGAATCCCTGGAGATTGGAGCCACTTTTGTGTCTATACAGATTTAGGCCCATTGTTTAAGGCGAAATGTTTATCAGCCTTAAGGGGAAGTCCCCCCCACCACCACCCCCATGGATCAGGACATGAAGATAAATTATCCTCTACTGGAGCGAAAGCTAAAGTCAGCAGATTGGTTAAACTCTAACCATAGCTGCAGCTTTTCAGGGCTTAGGTCTCTTCTACAGCTTTTACCCCATGGCCTGATAATAATTTTATGTAAATAGTTTCAACTATAAACTCAATAGCCTGGTTTTCACCCACATATTACATCATATTGTTATATATAGTGCAATCTTATGTTCTATCTTACTCTGGGAAGTCTTAGTTTACTCCTTTTGTCTCAGTATATTAATTGCGCACTTTCAGTCTTTACTCAGTCTACTGATTGCAATGCTATTTCTTCTGAAAAGAGTCTCATAGATATGCTCAGGTGTGTCTTGCCACTGAAGGTGGCAAGATAATTGGTAAAACTTTATTTCTGAGTGTGTTTATGAGGTTCTTTCCAGAAGAAATAACACTGGAATCAGTAGACTGAGTAAAGAAGATTGTCCTCATCAACATGGATAGGCATTATACAATCCACTGAAGAACTTAATAAAACAAAAAGTTGGAGAAACAGTGAATTCACTCTCTTCTGTTTGAGCTGGTACACTTATCTTCTTCTCTCCTCAGACATCAGTCTATTGATTCTCAGGTCTTTGTACTTGAACTGGGATTTATGCCATTATCTCCTCTGGTTCTTAGGCCTTTTAGTCCAGACTGAATTACACCACTGGCTTTCCTGAGATAATTTGTATTTATTATAGAGATATCATACAAATTGTCTCATTTCCCATGAGACAATTTGTATGATATCTCTGTAATAAATAGAATAGAATGAGTTAGAATAGAAATCCTATTGGTTCTCTTTCTCTGGAGAAGCCTGGCAATACAAATATCAGAAAATAAAAGTAACCAGAACTTAAAGATTTGAAAAATTCTCAGCCTATTCACATTGAAAGAAATAAGAAAACTATTTGGAAAATAATAGAAAGAGTATGACCAAAGATCATCTGATGAAATTTGTTAGCCATTTAAACAGAAGCAGTGACCTGTTGCATGAGGAAATAAAAGAATAAAGGCAATTGAGAAGTCATCAGGGCTGTTACTCCCATCAGAGGCCCAGAATGCAAGGGCTTGGGAGACAGAGTAGTTTCAAAGGCCAGGAAGGGGCTGCTGTGTCTAAGGGACCTCAGCATTCCTTGCTTGGCACTAGCTCACATCTCTAGCTTTGCTCTCCAATGTAGCCATGCTCTTTGGTCTACCCAGTTGCAGTTATGGTAGGCTCCAGCATGGCTCAGGCCATGGAGGCTTCCTCTCCAGAGAATACAATAAATTTTGATAGAGTCTGTGTAGCACAGTGTCAACCAGTGCACAGAGTGCAGGAGCCTGGGGTTGTGGCTGCTGTTTCAAAGAATGGAACGCTTTGAAGCCTTAGATATGCCACTTAGGCAGAGAACCACCATGAGAGTGGGGCCACTCTGGTGAACCCAGACCAGTAGTGTCACTGGCATGCAACTTCAGCCATGAGGTCTGCTGCATGGGCTGTACCTAGCAAAACTATGGAGGCAGGGCCACCCAGAGCCCTAGGTGCCCAACTCCTGTATGGCAAAGCTCAGGAGGCAAGCCATCTGCCTTAGCAGGCCTAGAAGTGGAACCTCCATCCCAGTGTGCCTGGAAGGCAGAGCACCGAGCCAAAGAAGATTATTCTTGAATCTCAAGGTTTAATGTTATTTTCCCTGTTGTGTTTTAGACTTGCTTGGGACATGCTATTCTTTTTTCTTTTCTTTTCCTTATTTTTCCCTTTTTGAATGAGAATGTCTATTCTATTAGCCTGTCCAATTATAGTTTGGAAGCATATAACAGGTTTGATTTCACAAGTTCACAGAGCAATTTTCCTCAGAATGAATTATACTTTGAGTCTCACTCTTATCTGATTTAGGTAATGTTTAGATGAGATGTTGGACTTAAATTTTAAAGTTGATGCTAGAATCAGTGAAGACTTTTAGCGTTGTTGGGATGGAATGACATATTTTGCATGTGAGCAGGATATAAATTGGGGAGGTAGGGATGGAATGGTATGAAATAATGTCTCTTTCCCCCTGAAAATTTATATTTTAAAACACAAACCCCCAAAGAATGGCAATTTTCTTCTGCAGGTGGTTGTAATGTCCTTCACACGTCTTTGGTGTCTGAGCTTTTGATGATGGTATAAAACAAAAATGATGAGGCATGAGCTGATAAATCCTTGCCAGTGTTATTTCAGACTCAATGTGTTCTGACCTATTTGAGTAATATCTCAAAACATTGTTCTTAACATGTTAGTTAAAATATTTTTTAAATGGATGCTCCTTGTTAACTGAGAATAGGAAAAAGGCAAAATTATGAGGTAGGTGAAATCTGTCTTTGGCATCCTTCCCCTGTTTTCAGTTTCCTCCCCAACTGCAAACCCAGTCCTGTTTATGAGCTTCTTCCAATCCTCTAGACCCATCCCTAGCCTCAATTATTTCATGATATAACTGAAAAAAGTCATTTTGTAGAGTAGTTCTCAATATATGTTACTGTCTTAATGGTTTATCCTTCATGCCTCCATCCCCAGGACTACTTGCATTTCACATTCATATATGGGGACTAAAGAAGTTGATCTCATGGAGGTAGTGACTAGAATAGTGATTACCAGAAGCTGGGAAGAGTAAGGAGTTGGGAGATTAAGGCAGGTTGGTTAATGAATACAAAAATACAGTTAGATAGAAGGAAAAAGTTCCAGTGTTCAATAGCACCGTAAGGTCACTATAGTTGATAATAATGTAATGTATATCTGAAAACAGCTAGAATAGAAGACTTGGAATGTTCTCAATGCAAATAAATTATAAATGTTTGAGGTGTTGGATATCCCGATTACTTTGATTCGATCACTACATATTATATGCATGTATCAAAATCTCACATGTATCCCATATGGAAATATATCTATTATGTATCAGTAAAAAAAGAGAAGAATGTTAAACTCAAAGAAATAATGGGAGGATTTTAAGCATAAAGTAAATCTGCCTAGGAGAGCCAATTTTGGCAAATAAACTTTTATGTTATCTCACAAGATACTTGTGTGTGCGCGTGCGCGTGCATACACACACACATGTGTGCTTGTGCATATATACACATACATAATTACTTATTCCACCTATTGCCAAGGTTGGCTCTGACTACAATGCTGTGTATACTCTTTTCAACTTTGTATACAAAGACATCTATAAATGGCCTCACTTTAGCCATCTTTCCTTATCTTTTACCACTTTATGTTTAGTTTGCTCTTTCTTATCAATATTCCTTCATGAATTTCTTCTGTCTCCAGTGATCCTTCTTCTATATTCCATAAATTTAAATTATTCTCATTATTTAATATCAGATTTGGTCCAGTTTTTTAAAATATTAGACACATATTCAACAAACTTGTCACTATGAGTTAAATATTGATAGTGAATTACATTAATGGATTTAAAGACATGAAATAGTGAAAAAAAGAATAAAAATAAAGTACAGGAGTGGTGTGACTGAGAATAAAGACTCTCAAAGGAGGTCCACATTGCAATTCTTGGAGCTTGTGAATATGTTATGTTAAAGTTGCTAATCAAGATATAAGATTATCCTGGCTTATCTGATCAGGTGGAGTGTAATACAGTGTTCCTCAAATGACTGAAAAGGAAGGCAGAAGAATTACAGCATGAAAAATGGTGCTGTAAAATGATATGAATAGCCATTGCTGGCTTCGAAAATGAAAAGGAACCATGAGTCAAAAATACAGGCAGCTTGTAGAAGGTGAAAAAGACAAGAAAATGGCTTTCTCCTATAGCCTCCAGAATGAAATGAAGCCACGCCTACAACTTGATTTTAAATGAGTTAGACCCATTCCATACTTCTGACTTCTAAAACTCTAAGATAATATATTGGTATTGATTCAAACAACGAGGTTTGTGGTGATTTGTTATAGCAGTGACAGGAAACTAATACAAGCATGATAAAAGAATCAGAATTCAAATAAGATATTGACAGTTAAGTACAAGAATGAATTTGAAAGTATGTCATATCAGGAATATTTGAAGAATCTGAAAACATGTATTTGTAAAATGGTAATTGAGTTAATAATAATTAAAATTATGTACTTCATTGATATAGAAAATAATTGTTTAATTGCTCATATTTTAATATTATATGTTAGGTTCTGCTCTAGGATCTTAATTCACATTTAATCTTCAAAACAATCATATGAACTAGATATTTGTATTAAACAAAATAAATTGAAATACAGGACATTTAAATAATTTTTCCCAAGGTCTTACACTTACTAAGGGGGAGATGAGATTTGAACAGACACAATCTGATTCCAAAAACTTTCCTTTTTCTAGTAAGCTATTCTAAAAGAGTAAATTTATTTATTCTGTGTGATTTCAAAAGGAAAAAAACTGGCATCTGAGAGGTGAAAGTTACAGTGATTTACAGTAGTTCTGATGAGGGAAGAAATTTTAAAGCACAAAGCTGTCAATAGTTAATTTGGTTGAGATGTGATACAGATTGACTTGGTTGAGCAATGGTTGAGACATGGTTGAGAGTTATGGCTAGAGAAGGAATCAACTGTACTCTGAGTGAGAAAAACAGGTGAAAGCAAAGAAGCTATATAATGAAATTGCTTGATTCCCTTGAAGAAGAAAAAAGTAGTGGCGAGAGATCTGGGATGATTCAGTTGTTGGTGTTGTGTATGAAACAGTACAGTATGCCTGACAGAACTTGATCACTGCCAGGAAAATGGAAAGGGAAAAATATATAGAGGCTTGGTTATTAGTGCAAATAGATACTTATTCATATGGAATAACTCAAGGAATAATTTCATCATATATCCTAAATTGAACCATGAAAATTAATAAAGCTGTATGTGCATATAGAGCAAAAATTTAATTCACACTAAAACTTCAGCCTGAAAGCAGCTTTAGGTCAAAGGAGCTTATTTTATCTTCAATGCTCAATATTGATCCTGTAATTTGTGGTGCTTATACTTGAAAACATAGCTGTAAATAAAGATTAAAGAACAACCCTTTAAACAACAAAATCGATTAAAATTACGTCTATCCCATAACACTTATAGGCTACATGAAACATATATAAACTTTATTGACACTGAAAATTGGCATCTCCCTAGATTTGGAGCTAAGCAAGTAATTTTTCTATTTCAGCGTCTTCCTTTCATTTTGACTAGAATATCCACTAAGAACCTTTCCCTTCTTCTTTATTTGAAAATCCCACATGTGCTGTCAAATACCAAGCAAGAGTAGATTTAATTGATTCAGATGCAGTCCAAATATTATATTGACTATGTTTACAAGATTTTATTTTTTGTTCTTACACCAAATGATAAATTTACCCAATGTATTCACAGTAGGTTGCTGACTATCTTGGTTGACAGATTATTTTCACTTGGAGAATTAGCCAAATATTTTAAGGTATTTGTAACTAAAACTGAATACCCAGATTCAAGACCTGTGGAACAGGGAGAATAGATCTATTTCTTTTCAGCAAAGTGCTCCTGGGGTAAAGTGTGAAATTAATTTCACATGTGACTTCAAATAATCTGGGCTTTTCCTTTTAATCATTTTTTTTAAAGAGTTTTAATTTTTTTAAAAAAGTCAGTTTTTGAAAATTCATAAAATAGACTGGCACTACTTCATTTCTTTCATCTTTGCAGATAATGAGTATATAGTATGTATAGAAGTAATAAGAGAGGTCTTTGTGATGTGAGAAATTTGGTCTGGGGAAAAATAAGTAATAAACCTATTTGTCTAAAATTTGTCCCAGTGCCTTGGGTTCCTAAATCCTGTTATAGAGAAAAATCAAAGTCATATATTTGATTTGCCTGATCTTCTCTATGAAGACATTGTGATCTGGGCCAGTCTCCTCCTCCTTGCCACATCTCCAGAAATAGGTGGCCCACTTTGCTCAAAACCTTGTGCATTTTCTGCTATAATGTATACTCAAAATCTACTGCAAGTAGATGAAGACCTGGTAAACCCAATGTGTAAGATATATCTGGAATAAGAAAGACACCCAGGAAATGCTGTTTGAATGAAGATGAAAAAATTATTTTAGTAAGCTAGATTGCAGTTTCATTATCTTTACAGAAATTTATTTGATAAAACAAAAGAACTTGATTATCTTTGAGGTGAGGATGACCCTAGATGGGACAATCCAAGGGCATTTCCAATGACATTATTTTTATCAAGCAACAGTTTCTGTTAGAATTTTCTATTTTAGTTTTATCAGTGATGAATTATGATTTTCTGTGCTATTTTTATTGTTTTTACTATATTATTAGTCTCCAAAGATGGCCCTAACAATTTTTCTCCTTTACTTACACACATATAGCAAAAAGTAAAGCTTGTCTTTTCTTACTTCCCCAAAAACTTTCCCACCTTTAAATCTGGGATGGTCTTGTGATTGGTTTTAATCAAAAGAATGTGGCAGAAATGATGTTCTGGGCATTTTTTTTTTTGAGTTGCAGTCTCACACTTTGTCACCCAGGATGGAGTGCAGTGGCATGCTCACGGCCACCACAACCTCGACCTGCTGGGCTCAGGTGATCCTTCTGCCTCAGTCTTCCAAATAGCTGGAACTACAGACGGAAGGGATGCCACCACACCTGGCTAGTTTTTTTTGTGATTTATTGTAGAGATGAGGTCTCACCAAGTTGTCCAGGCTGGTCTTGAACCCCCAGGCTCAGGCAATCCTCTCACCTCAGCCTCCCAAAGTGGTGGGATTACAGGCTGAGCCACAACGCCCAGCCTTTTTGGGCATTTTTAATTAAGGCCTTAAGAAGACTAGCTTTATTTTCCTGACTCTTGGAACCAAACTTCATAGGAGGAACCCAAAGGACATGAAAAGGCATGTGGAGGTTATTGAGGCTCTCTGATCTACAGCCCCTGCTGAGATACCAGCTGACAAACAACAATAATTGCCAGCCATTTAAGTGAACCACCGTGACACACCAGCGCAGTTGAGTCCCCAAATAACTGCAGCCACAGCTAACATCACATGGAACAGAACTGTCCAGGTAGGTTCAGGCATCACAATATTGTAAGAGATAATAAAACAGCTATTTAAGATACTAAATTTTGGAATTCTTTGTTAAGAAAAAACAGATAACTGAAGAAAGAGGCTTCTTCTAATACACAAAGAGCTTAATTTTGCAATAAGTTATGACTTATAGCTCATGAAAAAATAGCTGAGTTCAAGCATTGCTCTGCAAAAATGATATTAGTCTGTCTTATTAATATACTATAAAATAGCTGTCTTATTAAGATGATATGTGAAAAATTATTTCTGTTCTTTGTGCTAAATGGTCACAGATTCTATGTTGTTCTATACATGCATGATATACATTGAATTGTAGTAGAAACTGCTCATTTTCCCCCAGCATTTGTTCTTCTTTTATGGTGAAGAGCACCTGAGTTTTAGCTGGACACATAGCTGTTCAGGATAGAGACTGAATTTCTCAACCTACCAAGCTGCTATAACTCCTGATCAAGGCCATACAAATAGAAATTACCTGTACAAACTTGTAAAGACTATTTGCTCCTTCTTTTCTTTCTTTGAATGGAAGATGGACAATATATTTAACTACATCTTGGACCAAGGGGATGAGGATTGACAGGCAGAGAGGAACCTGGGCTTTGCACTGTGATACATAATGCTGACTTTGGAATGCCCACTAAGTTTCATATGATAGAGAAAATACTTCAGATTTATTTAACACACTATTATCAGGATTCTCCAATACTTGTAGCTCAACCTAATCCTCAGTAATGCAATGAAATGTAGCAAGTATGCCAGGTTCTAGGCTATACCTCAGCTTGTAGTCCACATCTCTATACCTATCTTTTGAAATAAGATTGCTAGAGCACATTTTTTTCTTGAATGACAGTTGCTTTTATATAAAATATAAATAATCATCATCAGCTTCAACTAATTTTCTTCTTAAGATAGCACTAGGAAATATGAAGTAAATGTGTGATATTAGCATCAAGATAACTCTTTTCATATAATAATGTGTTTGAATGCTAAACAAAGAATACAAGGAAAAGAAGAGGTCAATTTGGAGAAAGAAGATGTACACTGATGTAAATGAAACAAAATAAAGATTTGAAGGAGCTATATGCACAAGTGAATAATAATATAACATATATAAACACACACGCTGAAGAGATTTTAAAGGAAGAACATAGCAAGGAGCACTAGTCAGACAACTGATTGTGAAGGCCCTTAGTTTAGCATTAGAGTGCCTCCAGAGGACATTTCTTTCAGGTACTATGGTAACACCCTACATAATTAAAGCAGCATGTTGATTGAGATAGTGTCTGATAGCATCTGACTGTGTAGCAAAACATGACTGAGGTACAGGAGAGAATCAGTTAATGTTATAATCTTAATTTAATGAAAATAATGTTAGTTTGCATTCTGCTTCAGAATAGCCACAATATGAAAAATCAGCAGGAGTGTTTTGGCACAAATGCTCCACGGTCCAAAGTTATTGTCACTTCCCACTTTCCCTACTTGCATATCCATTAGGGAATACCTTTTCCTACTTCTAACTACCATCCAATTGCCAATTATCGATCATTTGCTGTTAAGTTTTGTGTGAGTGATGAATGGTAAACCTTTTGTTTCCTGGATTGGTAGCTATTTCCCAATGGCAAAATAATATGTAAGAAGAAGGAGATGCAAAGGAGCACTTTTAAAATTATTTTTTAATATTAGGAGTTACTTCTACCACAATACTTGCCAAACATTTTTTTGAAAAATTACCACAATATACTCCTATATATGCAGAGACATACATACACACAAGAATATATTCCCTGAATTTTATTCCATAAAATACTAACAATATTTTTTGTAAAACGAAGAAGGATGTTCCCATTTGGCACATATTAAATTTATTTTGCGAAGCACAAGTATATATAATTCATGTAACTATTTGTCTATTTACTGTTATGACAAATGCCAGTTATATTTATATTCATGTAAAACTTCTTCTTAATCCTTCAAAAATATACTGATTTCCTAAAAAATGAATGTCAAGGTTTGGTTATATTCATGTATCTCTTAAAATTAATCTCTCTGATTTACTGAAGTAGCCCAGCTATTTCCTAGTTAACCATATTTTTGAAGCTAAACTACATCTTGATGGGAATCTACATAGTATAAAAATACAGATTAGAAATACGTAAAAATGTGTTTGGCTATCCATATCCTCTTAAAAATGGAAATGATTCACACAACCCCGCAAATGAGAAAATTATGATTCAGTAGCAGCAATATGCAGACCACTATAGATTGTTTCTGTCACTTAAAGGCTTCTCAGATACACTGAATGATGCAGTTTGGGATTTCCCTTTTGTAATGTAGTGTAACAGGAAGTTCTTTGCTCCCTAACTCACAAATAAACATTAACTGATGTCTGAATTCCTTTAAAAAATGGCAAGCTGATGAGAATATCATTATGGTTCCATTGTTTTTTATTCTTTTGACAAAATCATAAATTGTATCACTAAGAAAGTTTGCATGTGGAAAGAAAGAACTCTATAAAGCTTTCTACATGAAGAAGGCAGAAATACCACTAAAATTCTGATTGAAATCTGAACTTGGTTCCATTGTTCCTGTCTTGCTTTCATGAGCTCACAGCTTGATCCATTTCCCTGCTACAATTTACAAAACAAAGAGCAATTTGAGACTACAAAGTGAGAAACTGGAACTTGAGACCAAATCAAAAGAAATAATTTTCGTGCAGTTAATTGTTTAAGTCATTGCAGTGGCAGGTTTATTTTTTTCAGAGATATCTGTGGTTTTAGTATTGGATTTCTTTGTAAAAACAAAAACAAAACCAAAAAACAAAAACATAAGCAAGGGAAGCCAAGGCAAAGGATTATTTTAGACCAGGAGTTTGAGAGGCAACATAGTGAACCCTTGTTTCTACAAAAAGTCAGCTGTGCATGGTGTTGTGTGCCTGTAGTCCCAACTGCTCAGGAGGCTGAGGTGAAAGGTTCACCAGAGTCCAGTAAGTCAAGGCTGTGGTGAGCTGTGATCGTGCCACTGCACTCTAGCCTGGGAAAGAAAGAAAAGAAAGAAAAGAAAGAAAAGAAAGAAAGACAGACACATAGATAAATAAATAAATAAATAAATAAATAAATAAATAAATAAATAAAAAAGATGACTGCTCCCTTGTTTAACAATGCCAACTGATTATTGTCCCTTGGGTTCTTTCACTACCAGGTTGGAATTTTTCACTAGCATTTTTGTCTGCTGGCGGGTACTGGGCACAGCAGTGCCAATTTCTGAAAGATTCATTATTCTCCTGTGCATTACCAACTCCAGAGGCAGGCAAAAGTGCCACAAATCTCTTGAGCAAATATAGTATCATATGATATTTTTTTCATGAGTTTTCTACACTCTGGAGATTTGGATAAATGATGCAATTTTGAGGATTTTTTCCCCCTCTAAATTGAACTCAATTTAAACTCTGAAATGTGAAATGTGAAAATGGTGATTATTTTCACCTTGTCTTCTGTATTTTAAATGTTATGTGCTCTTATGTAGCTTGAAAGTATTGCTTATTTTCTTTCTTAAACTTTGTCTACATACAGTAGTGAGAAATAAAATGATATTTGGGTAATGACATGTTTTATTTCATGACCTACATTGATTTAAACATATAACTCAGGTCAACAAGTACACTTTTGAATACAAGTGGAATGCAACCAACAATATTTAGTGTGTTTGAGTTGGTTGCAGGGTTCACTTGAACAACTGCACTGTCTTCTTTTTACATATATGAGTAAACTGGAAGAGGTGGCACATAGGGAGAAGTGCAAGGGAAGGCTTTTATTTTAGCAGAGTCTTTAGGCTAGTCTTGTTTATATAAAGAAACAAAATTTATCTGCTGGTTTGTTGAAAGGTAAATTCCTTCATGATAGAAATTAGTTCTTTGATAATTAAAATATGCATAACTTAAGTGTTTTCTTGATTGTGGTTATGTGTTTGCTTTTTTATGGTTCATGATGACCATTACCAATTAAGTTACACTGGAAATCCCTGTAGTAACCAAGTGTATCAAATATACCTTTTCTGTGAATCTGTGCAGGGGAAAAAAGTTAGCTCTGTTCTCCTTGGAGCTGATAGCACTTTGAAAGGTAACGAGCTATAAAAGAAAAAACAAAAAGCAGATAGCTAACAGGCTTTATTAGTGAGCTTGAGCTAGATAGCTGTTATAGTATAAAAAAATATACTGTTGTGAATCCTACAATATACAAGAACAATATCAATTTCTGATGAGTATAAGAATGAATTCACACACTATTATATTCGGCCATCAATGATTTTTATACATCTTCCTTTCCTAGAAACACCAAAATCTAATTTCTATTACTTATATTTTGATATTTTTTGCCACAATGAATTTTATGTAGAACTTAACTTTTCATTACAAATTTTGTAAAAAATATATATATGCTCTTTTCCTAAAGTTGGAGTCATTTATCTGGACAGATGATCATGCCAGTTGAATATAAATGCCATTTAGCATGGCCAGAGTATAGAATGCTCTATTTTGTGACATAGTTAAGAAAAAGTTACTATTTTATGAAAAAAAAAAAAAACATGCTTTGCCTATGTGTGTTACTAATATTTCAAGAACTACACTGAACACAAAGACCAGTGTGATAATGGTTTATTTTTTTTTATTCGAAAGCGTTCATCATTATGTACCACTGAATTGAAGTTCCACTTAATGTTTTATTTTTCACACACTTTTGCAGGTAGGAAATAATACTTGCTGAGTCTGTGTTCATGCTAGGATTTGACATATGCTAAATAATTTTTGTTGTTTCTCTGTCATGAAATTGTTATGATTAATATTTCAGTTTAACAGTTGAAGAAAAAGATTCAGAGGCATTAGTGAATGTGGACAAAGATGGTGAGTGTGAAGGCTGGTACAGGAATCATACTTAAACAAAAGCTCCCATAGCACTGTTCTCCAAGGAACCTCTGATGGTATCCCATTATGCATAGAGTAAGCTGCAAAGCTCTGGAAGACATCTCCACAAAAGACTTTCAATCTATGATTTCCTTTACTTTCCATCCACTAAACTTTGTACTTCAGCTGCAAACTAGATAACTCAGTATTTTCTGAAAATATCTGAGCTTTCTTATCTTTGTACCTGGTTCATGTTTTTCTCCCTCAAAATATGCTTCTTTTCATCATCTCTGCCAATGAATCTCTGCCTAGTCTTCCATCATGGCCTAGATAAACTGCCAGCTCTACCATTAATATCCCCTAATTCTATCAAGTGAAGTTAATTATCTCCTCTAAGATCACAAAATTTTATTTATTGCCAAAAATCCTGTTTTGTAGATCAGTTTTGCCTATGTCTATTTCCTTGCTTCTGGTAAGGTATACAGTTTTTGAAAAATTGTTTATATATAAGTATTCTTTATTTTATTTATAATTATGGATAATAGCATATATTTTGCTTCACCTATCATAATATCTTGCATATACTAGGCACCTAGTACATATTTTTGAACTGGCTTTCTAGTTGACAGAATATTTTAAAAATTCGCTTTTGGTGTATTCAGAAATGCTGGAAATGAGAAATGATTGTTTGATTTTGGAATACCATAGTAATATATAATTTGCAAATTCTAGAGCTGTCACTTCAACATGCAAACACTTTATAATTTTCTATTTTATGATTAATGCAAATTTAATCTTTGTATTAATTCCTAGAAAGAAGCTTCTCATTCATAATCAATTAACACAATGAAAATTACAAAGGAAAGGTTTCCTAATTATATTAAGGACACATGATACATATCTTTAGCTCTTTATTCCATTCTTGCAAAATATAATACATTATTTGTATTTGTCATCCCAGACATGTGGCCGACCATTTTAATCTAATGTTAAGTGATTTAGTTCTAGGGAGAAGTGCCAGTTATAGAAGTATTTTTTTTTTTATTATTGGCAGTAAATTGGTAATGATCTAATATGTCACGGATGTATTAGGCCAGATCTAACTCTGAGATCATAGGACCCTAAGGATCATCTAGTTAAGGGGCTTTTTAGTACTAAGCTTAAAGATTTAGAGAAGTGGATGAGTCCTCTCAATTTATATGCAAAATGTTAGTATATGTTGTTTCTTCCTCCACCCCTATAGCTTTTTGCATATCTCATATAGTGCTTTGATCTCCTAAGATGCTAGTATCCACTGAAATAATTCCTTTAAATTTACAAGAGTCTCAGAAAGATGAAAAAACACACACTTCATTGCCTCACTGAAACCAGAACCCAGGCCTTCCAATTCCATGCAGTGATTTTTCTGAACGTTATGCTAACTGCTGCCATATTGAGAATTCATGACACATCTATACATTCTTCACTAGCATTAACAATAAAAACAGGAAAGTGATACATCAAATGATGACAGTAAAAATTAAAGTTCTGCTCATTTTATTTATTCTTCAATTCTTAAATTAATTCTGGAAACAAAACGTAACACTAAACATAGTCACAACTTGACCTATTTTAGGCCTTATTTATTTCTAAACAATTGCAATAAGATCTCAGGCTCTTGCTAAATTTTAACAGTTGAGATCACCTAAGTTTGAAGGATGGACTTAACAGAACGTATATGTACTGCCAAAAACAATTTAGGTTAGAGCATTATGCTAATTAAATAATTTAAACTTTGAGTGAATATCTAAATATCTAAGGCAAACAAAATTGGTTTTTTTTGTTTTTTTTGTTTTTTTTAAAACTAAAAGCTCTGTATTTTGTGAAAAGTCTCTTAAGTATCAAGGGAAATGTGTCTGGCCCAAACACAGTAAGTAAGAAGAATTAATCTTCTGTTTAGGAAAATGATGTATCATTATAGTTTTGATTTTAACAACATTCAGCATTTATCTTATTGATATGCTTTCCAACAATGAATTTTCTACACTAAAACAGACACACAACAAAGCCAAAGCAAGGAAATAAGTAAAACAAAACTGATACAGCAAAGATTTATTTTCTGAGACACTTACTGATTTTTCTGGATGAAGGAAGAAACATTGGTGCCAACACTTGACATACAGTAATATACAAAATATATAATATAGTTTATCAATAAAACACTAAACAAGCACATGCTACTTCATCCTATCACTACTACAATAAACTGGAACTAAATTTCGATTAAAAATCCAATTTCCCTGAAAGGCCTATTTATAGCTCCCGTAGTGATTTTATCTCACAAAAATTTATTAGTGTAATGATATAAACAATAATACATTTTAAAAATTAATGCTTCACATTCAAACATGACCTTTTCTGCATATAGCTAACATTTGAGTTTCTGATCAATTAATTAATTTTCACCTGTATCCTTTCCAAAACAACAAAAATTAACTTGGGTCAATGCCTAAGTTGTTTCTCTAGGAATGGGTTACAGGTTTTTTTCTTTTAATACCTGGCAAAAAGTTGCAAATTTTCTGACAAGGACCAAGTACTTATCTATGGCCCCAAAACATATTTTTATTTCCTCTTTCCTTCCTTACTTTTCCTCTTTTTAAATTCCCTTCCTACATCTACCTCTGCCAAGATATTTAGCTCACTTAAAGATTAAATTAATTGTTTGATCAGCATAATGCTCTAGCCTGAATAGTTTTCAGAAGTATATACACATCTGTCAAGTGTATCACTAAGACTTAGGTTTATCAACCATGTTGAAATCTCAGAAGAGTCTGAGATTTTACCCTAATTGAAACTTAACAAGACAGCTTGCCACAGTTTCGTAAGTATTGACAGAAGATACAAGACTCCTGTCTGCATTGGTTCTCCTTGCCACTCATGTTCTGTAGGGACAACATGAAGGAGGGCTGTGCATAAAAGTGGGTTTGTGTTACAGCTACGAAAACACAGGTTTAGGAAACTCCATTCTTTTAAAGCAGCTGCTAGCCAACTTACTCAGCTGATGCTACAGAAGCAAGCACATCTTTACTTTCCTAGATAGCTACCAAATGTTCCCTCTGCCTCAGGGGGAGATTATATCTCCTACTAAAGGTTGTCCCCTATACAAGCATCCTTGGAAAGGTAGTGCAGAACAAAAGGGTTACAAGATATGAAGAAATGAGGACTCTTGAATAATTGTCTTTCAACAAATAGTGGTAAACATGATCCTTATTTATTAAGGATAAAGAGTATATGGATAAAAAACTATTAAGCATATATGTAAAACATTTTGTTCTTTGCTGACAGCATGCTATTTTTTTTTTTTTTTTTTTGAGTTGGAGTCTCACTGGGTCATCCAGGCTGGAGTGCAGTGGCATGCTCATGGCCACCCCAGCCTCCATCTGCTGGGCTCAGGTGATCCTTCCGCCTCAGCCTTCCAAGTAGCCAGAACTGCAGGAACATGCCACCACACTCGGCTAATTTTTAAAATTTATTGTAGAGATGAGGTCTCCCCATGTTGCCTAGGCTGGTCACGAACCTGCGGGCTCAGGTAATCCTCTTGCCTTGGCCTCCCAAAGTGCTAGGATTACAGGCTTGAGCCACCGCACCTGGCCTGCTATTTTAATCTTAAACCAAAACAAGTGATATGCAGAAATATAATTGATCTAAAGTTGCTATGATAAAATTGGCATCAATGAAATTGTCAGTAATGTACAGAGTCAGAGCAAGGAGAAACACATGCTCTCATATACTGTTGGTGTCAGTACAGTTTGGCACATTTAAAAACATTTATTGTGGAGTTGTGGGGTACAAGAGGAGATCTGCTACATTAGTGGGTTCCATGCAGGTGAAGTTTAGCCTTATAGCTGGCCCTCCCTTTCCCTGATAGTGAACCAGGTAGGTGTGGCCATGTTACCCTCGTCCCTTTTCTCTCCCCTTCCAAGCAGTGTCCAGGGACTGCCCATCCCTTGTTTTGTTTTTTTTTTTGGCCCATTTTAAACAAGTGAATCTGTCTTTATGTATCAAAAATCTTAAAATATGTGTGACGTATACTTTAGAAATTTTAAAAAATTAGTAAAGATGTGAACAAAGATAGAAATATTTATTAGCTGTGTTTTTATAAAACAAGAAAATAGAAACTACCTATGCCATGAATAAAAAAAGAAATGATTTAAGAAAATTATAGTCCACTCATACAATTGATAACAATATATAAATAAAAACCATGTTATGGAAGAATTCCTATACCATTGTAAAATATAGTACAGAGTAAGCAGCTACAAAACAGTGTACAACTCAAAACAACTTTTTTAAAAAGGATAGTATATAAGTTTATATGCATGTGGGTATATAAACATAGAATTATTGAAAAATTATATGCTAAAATGTTTGTGCTAATGGTGATTGAAATAAAAAAATTGTTTATCTGTTAATACATTTATTTGTGTTAGACTTTTCTGCTTTTCTAAGTTTTTAATATTATTTTTCCAATAATGGTGTATGTGTTAGTTTATAATTGGAATGTGTAGGTTTTTAAAAACTTTTAATTGAGACTCTTTGATGTAAAGTAAAATATTATTCTATGATAGAATATAAAACTTAATTTATCCTGGATTTTGAAATAATGAATAATAACAAAGACATAAGACATCAGACACTGTCTTGGGATACCACTAAAACATTCATCTTTGACATAAACATGGTATTAAAAAAAGCTGAGGATAAACATAAAATTGAAAATATGTTAAGTATTTCATAAATAATATGTTCTTCATGAGGAACATCATTTATATACCTCTGAACCAAACTGTTGATTGATACATCAAAATGTCTACTACTTCAAATGTCAATTATTAACACAAGAAAATTTAGTAATAATGCTATACAGTTTTAATTTTCATATTGGAATAAAGAGTATTTATATCTTTGGAGTGTTTTGTGGAAAGTGCTTGCAAATGACAGATTGCAACCTTCTACATAGGCTCATCATTTGGAATAAAATCACAAACATTACAAAATCAAACAGTTGGTATTTTAAACTCTAAAATATATACATTTTAAGTTATAGAAAATGCTTACTGTTGCAAAAATTAAATAAAATAATGCTCACCACTTATAAAATAAGAAATATTATAATTTGTCCAGCACTAAAAATTAATTTTAAAATGATAATTTTACTAAAATATTAATTTAAATTATATTTTAACTTTAGATTACATTTGTCAAATGCTGTAAAAAAAGAAATTATGCAAATGTCTTATGTCTTCAAAATTATATTTATAGTTATGAATATGAATATTTTAAAACAAAATCACATGCTCTAATAAACAAAAATTTCATCTACTAAATCTCTTCTTCAACTCTTAGAAAACTCATTGTAAGGTGTCTTTTATTTGCTCTTTCAGATGGACATGCCATGATTCTTCTCATGCTTTCTGCCCTAGGAAGTTGTCCTCTGTAGAAAACATCCCAACTGCACATTCAGTGCTGTTTTTAGTCCATGGTGGGAATATGTACTTCATAAAAAACCTAACAGGCTGGCTGGGCATGGTGACTCAAGCCTGTAATCCCAGAACTTTGGGAGGCCAAGGTGAGCAGATTGCCTGAGCCCACAGTTTCGAGAACAGCCTGGGCAACTTGGTGAGACCTCATCTCTACAATTAAAAAAAAAAAAAAATTAGCCAAGCATGGTAGCACACACTTGTAGTTCTGGCTTCTTGGAAGGCTGAGGCAAAAGAATCAACTGAGCCCAGCAGGTTGACACTGGGGTGGCTGTGAGCGTGTCATTGCACTCCAGCCTGGGCAATGGAGAGAGACTCCAACTTGGAAAAAAAAAATCCTAACAGGCTCCAAGTCAGAAGTTTTTTGTTGGTTTTTTCTCTTTCATCTCCAAGAGCCAGTGATTAAACGTTTACCACATGAGACCCTAATACATATAACCAATATCTATTAGTTACATAAAATTATCATATAGTTTAAACTGAAAAATCAACATTTCAAGTGTTTACGTGTGTGTGCCCACGCACATGCAAAATTACAAGAGAATCATGGGAATTGCCTGTTGACGAGAATGCATACCACTCACTCTCTTCTGGGTAGGGGAAAAAAATAAAGGTCCAGGTAGTTTAGAACAAGACACATGAAATGGGAAAATTCCCTAATAAATAGAACAACTATTTTTTGGTAAAGTGTATTCACCTGAGTGAACTATAGGGCCCACTGAAAGAGCATTAAAGGAAAGGGACTCCCCTTAATTTTTAGCCGAAAAAACTGTAATACATATTCATATCAGTCTTATGTCTTCATCATCATCTATACATTCAAATCTAGCTTTTTTACCTTTCAGAAATTTAATAGAGCATTCTTATAATATCTACTTGAAGGGCAATGTACAATTATTAACCTGTTCGAAAAAAGGAACACAAATAATCAAAACTCAGTGTTACTGCATACTGTGAAAACATATATGCCTAGAAAAGAAGGGTAGAGAATCCCTTGTTTTACCACACTAATACTGAAACTTTAAAAAAAAATTAATATCCCTGAACATACAATAAATAAATAAACAGCAATTTCAAGCCCTCTTGAAGTTATAATATGCTTAACAAGGAAAGAAAAACTCCAGTTAAATACTTTCTTCCTGGTAGCAAATGCTGTAGTGAAGATATACCACAAACAGATGGTGCAGAGGATGTGAGATGGCTTGATGATGGAAGGATAATATCACTAAACCAGAATAAATTCATGCTTGAGCCTGAGAAATAGATAAGCCAACAGTTCCAAGTTGGAATCACAGAGACAACTGCTTAATATCCAAATAATGAGTCTCAACATATCAGAAGAGGTTGAGGATGCAATTTAGTTGTAAGATATGCCAAAGAATGGTAGTCACATTATTATTGCAAAGGTAATGCAAGGGCAATCTCAAGGAACTTTGTAGAGTCATGCAAATCTGCAGAGTTTAAATAAATGCACATCTATGAATTCCATCAAGCATTCCACAGTCTCTGCAAGCCAGGATTGCTTAGCATATGGCATGTGGGCATGCAGACCCTTTTATATGTGCAGCTCTATATGCAAAAAAATGAGGAGGAATGTGGAATTAAAATGTGATAATTGTCCTTTTGTGCTTGTTCTTTTGGGAGTGCCTGTGTGTGTTGAGTGATGTGGGTGAGAAAGGAAGTGAGAAGGCAGGAGATCTGGTTCAGTCTAATTATCTATTTGTTGACTCCAATTGTAAAGAATCAGATATTTTTGTGTATTGATCTTTACCTTACTAAAGTCTAAAGCTAAAGAAAAGCAAATAATGATCAGTTGTACACTTGTATAACAGATAGTGCTTTAGGTGGGTTAAGTGTGAGAGATGCAAATTTTTGCATAATTCAGCACACTATTGAGTTTTTTAAACTGAACATATACAGAGTAGAGATCTGAAATTTATTTCAGGATGAATTCAACAATTGAATACAATTTAAAACTTTTATTTTAAAAATATTTTGAACTCAAAGCATTGAGAAATGTAATTCAATTTAAAAACATGAGGCTATATAACCTCACTCAGATTATTTATTCTCCCACTGACAGCTCTATCTTAAATTATGATTCTATTCATCAAAATGAATGATTTTTTTAAAAAGCCAACCCCTTGATGGACATCAATATGTTTTATAACTCTTCAGTGCATATTTGATGATGAAATATGCTGTTAAGTTACTATTTGAAAAAATTGGAAGAAAAAAATTCAAGAGGCAGAGTTTGAGAAAATGAATCATGAAAACAATCTGTTTTAAAAAATTAGATAATTTAAAAAGTCTAAAGAATGGTAAGCAGTGCCATGTGAAAGTGTTAATTGAGTACAGTAAATATTATGTGTAAGGCACAGAGCAGTTGATGGTGGGAGTGTCAGGAACATTTTTTTTAAATAACATTTTTATTGAAGTACAGCGTACATATAGAAAAGTACTCAAATCATAATTGCACAGCTTGATGTACTTTTGAAAATTGGAAAAACGCACATAACCAGCACTTGGATTAAAAAAAAAGAAGAATATTTCTAGTCTTCCAAAATTCTCCTTTGTATACTACACTTCCACTACAGTCCCTGTCAGGGTAACCTGTATCCTGAGTTCTGACACTTCAGGTTAGTTTTGCCTGAAACATGTTATTTTTCTCTCTCTCTTTGCATTCTGTACTTCTCCTCCCTGTTGTGCTCATCTTCGTCACTATATTATTTATACGACACTTACCATATGCCAACAGCCCTATCTACATTGTTATCTAGTCCTTAAAACAACATTATAAGATATGCATTATTGTTATTTACACTTTACAGATTAGAAAATTGGGACTGAAATAATTTAAGTAAGATACTCAGTAGTAAAGATAGTAAAAGACAGATCAGGGATTTAAACACAGGTCTGTCATATACTATCACACAGCCTTAAGATGTTACACTTTAAAAGATACCTTATTTTATTTTTATTGATTTTTACATGAGTTTTTTTTGCTTCTACAAAACTTTAACTTCCTTGAAAAAAATTCTCAACTAATTTTATAAGCAAAGTAAAAGAGTTAAAATAATGATTATTACAGCATCTGCCTTCAAAAAAGCCCCATATATAAAAATTTCATCACAGAGTTTGGGAATATAAGGGAACACATTGTTGGAATAAAGGTCACATGAGTTGACTGTTGAAAATTGCCAAAGTATGAGTCATGACTGCTGCTTGGACTGCGTACACATATACTGAGACAAGAAAGAAAGGTTGAGAAAGACTGGTCTATTAGGAGAGAATAACATATCACAGCCACCTCAGGTATAATACAGACTCTGAATTATATGATAGGATTTAAAAGGAGTAGTTCAGTAAAGTGAGCACTTATTTCTATTGGGTTGGATGTACTTGTACACCGATTCAGGAAGGAGAGAGAGAGAGAGAGAGAGAGAGAGAGAGAGAGAGAGAGAGAGAGAGAGACAGAGAGAGAGACAGAGAGAGAGACAGAGAGAGAGACAGAGAGAAAGAGACAGAGAGAGACAGGGAGAAAGAAAGGAAGGGAGGGACAGAGGGAGGGAGGGAGGGAAGGAAGGAAGGAGGGAAATTATATTGCACTAGCCCTGGAAGGAACAATATTGTTAAAAAATAGAGCAAAAAACATTTGTGGCAGAGAAATTAGCAAAATCAAGCACATAGGACCACAATTTGGGGAACTCCAAGAAGTATGGTATGAAGAAAGACAGTTTAAAGTGGAGAATGCAGACAGGTTCATGGTAAGGACTTGCAGATTACAATTTACAAATAAGTGGCCTATATGAACTAAAAGAGGGTCACTTCTAAATGCAATGTGGCACCCTGAATTGGATCCCAAAAATGAGAAAAGACGTGAGTGAAAAACCGATGAAAAATGAGTAAAGTCTAGAGTTTAGGTCACAGTAATGTACCGATGTTAATCTCTTACTTTTGACAAATACACTACTTTTTAAAATAAGATGTTAACATTTAAAGATGAAGGATTCATGAAAGATAAAAGAAATTATGCTATTTCTGTAAATCTAAAATTATTCCATTGGTCTTTATATGTTTTTATGCTAGTATCATACTGTTTTGATTACTGTAGTTTTATAATATAATTTGAAATCAGGAAGTATGATGGCTTCTCACTTTTTGTTTAGCTATTTGAGGTCTTTCTTTTGTGGTACCATATGAATTTTAAGATTATTTTTTCTATTTTTGTAAAGAATGCCATTGGAATTTTGAGAGGGATTATATTTTATCTGTAGGCTTTGGTCAGTATGGACATTTTAACAAGATTAATTCTTGCAATAATGAACATGAGTTGTCACACAGTACGAAGGCACCATCTTTGAGTCAGAAAGTAAGCCCTTGCCAGTTATCAAATCTATCTTGATCATGAACTTCCCAAGCTACAGAATGGTGAGAAATAAATTTATGTTGTTTTTAAGATACCGTGTTTATGGTAGTTTGTTATAGCAGACAGACAGACCAAAACATTAGTTCTAACTTTTTTTGTCTTCAGGATTTTCTACGTATATGATCATGTCATCTGCAAACAGAAAAAAATTTTACTTCTTCTTTCCAATTTGAATGCCCCCCCAATATTTTTTTGCCTAACTGCCCTGGCTAGGACTTCCAATACTATATGTCTGTAATTGCTATATCTTTTGCTGAAATTTTTTTTTTTTTTTGAGTTGGAGTCTCAGTCTGTCACCCAGGCTGGAGTGCAGTAGCATGCTCACTGCCACTGCAGCCTCACACTGCTCGGCTCAGGCGATCCTTCCACCTCAGTCTTCTAAGTAGCTGGAACTACAGGCATGCGCCACCAGGCCTAGATAATTTTTTGATTTATTGTAGAGATGAGGTCTCGCCAAGTTGCTCAGAATGTTCTTGAACCCATAGACCCAGGCAATCCTCTCACCTCATCCTCCCAAAGTGCTGGGATTACAGGCGTGAGCTACCATGCCCAGCTGAATTGAATCTTTTATCACTACATAATGACCTTCTTTCATCACGATTTAATGACAGTTTTAGACAAAATATATTTTGTCTGCTGGAAGTACAGACACTCCTGCTTTCTTTTGGTTACCATTTGCATAAAATGTTTTTCTATTTCTTCAAATTCAACCCGTATATGTCTTTAACTTTACGTTTTTTCTCTTGTAGACAGCAAGTCACCAGACCTTGTTTTTCCATACAGTTAGCCACTTTATGTATTTTGATGGCTGAGTTTAATCAATTTACATTTAAGGTAATTAAAAATGAGGACAAACTAATTGCTATTTTGTTAACTGTTTTGTTTGTCTTGCAGTTGTTCTGTCCGTTTTCCTATCCGATTTTATTGTTATTCAATTTTTTTGGGGGGTGATTTGCTTTGAGTTCTGTCTCTATCTTTTGTGTATCTACTGGAGAATTTTTCTGTGTATTAGCTTGAGGCTTGTGTAAAGTATCTTGTCAAAACCTAGTTTAAGATAATAGCAGCTCAACTTCAATTACTTACAAAAATTACCATATTTTTACTTTCCCACACACATTATGTATTCTTGTAATCAGAATTTGTTTCTTTTTAAATTATGTATCTATTAAAAATTTGTCATCTATTAACTTTTATACAGGGTTTAAAGTAATTCACATACTACCTTTACAGTGTGACATTAGACTACATATGCCTATATATTTATCTTTACCTGTTAGATTTATGCTTTCATGTTGCTGTTTACCATGTTTTCATTTTCAATTGAAGAACTTCTTTTTTTTCTGGTTGCAGCAAACAGTTTAATTTCCACCTGCATAGACATACAAAGTAGACATTATTTGGGAATGTTTAACTGCTGCTAAAATGTGTATTCAATCCAACATTATGTCAATTTTTACATTTATTGTAGACCTACCTACTAAGGTAATGAGCTGTGAAATAAATTGCCTAGTATTGCTTTGAAAATAAACCCCTAGGTTAAAAGAAATTCTGACTCCATCCAATTGTATTATTTAAATGGGATTCTTCAGTCATCATCTACTATTGGCTTGATTGTCATTCCTCTTTTTATTTGACCCCAACCAACTAAATGCCAGTGTTTCTCAACTCTTCGGTTAAGGGCAATTGTTTCTCCTACTTCAGTATTAGTCAAAACAATTTTGCCCAAATCGGTCCTGATAGCATTAACTCTCCCTCCTGTTGACAGAGATCTTATGTTCACCATTAGTACTTCTTCTTAGACAGCTTTTGCATCTTTGCTGCTTTCTTGTCTCCTTCAGTGTGTTCACCTAGAAGCCATCTAAGTTGGAAATAGAAAATTTCCAATTCTGTGACTATCTCAGGTAAGGCTACTACTGCACCAAGTACCTGTCCAACTATTCTGTCAGCCCGGCACAAAGTGGGGTCAATTTTTGTTCCAACTTCAATAAGACCCCCTGGAGCAAAATACTGAAGATCGTTATGCTCTGCAAAAAGTGATACCATTTTGGAAAAGATTGGCTTACACATGAGTATTTCTTCACTATCTTTGGAAACAATACCAGATCTGACTTCTAGCTCCTGGCCCATCTTTAATACTCCTTTTAGAATACTACCGCAAGCTACACCTCCCTTAAGGTCATCAACTTCATAGTCAGGTTTGTTGACATCAAAAGATCTAATAACAATAAGTCAGGGTTCTGAAGTAAAGTTTCTTGGGGGTACTGGAATTTTCTTTAATATGTACTCACAAACAATTTCAATATTGTATTTTAACTGAGCAGATATTGGAATAATGGGAGCTTCTTCTGCTACTGTACCTTGTACAAATTCAAGGATCTGCTCATATTGCTCTTTAGCTTTACTTTTACTAATCAATTTTGTTTTGTAGAATCAAAATATGCTTCAGTTTCATGATCTCTATAGCACCAGGTGTTCAAAAGTCTGAAGCTGAGGGCAAGATTCTATTCTTTTTTTTAGTCAGAGTCTCACTCTGTCACCCAGGCTGGAGTACAGTGGCACACTCACGGCCACTGCAGCCTCGACCTGCTGGGCTCAGGCGATTCTTCCACCTCAGCCTTCCAAGAAGCTGGAACCACAGGCATGCCCCACCATGCCCAGCTAATTTTTAAATTTATTGTAGAGATGAGGTCTCACCAAGTTGTCCAGACTGGTCTCAAACCCGTGGGCTCAGACAATCCTCTCACCTCGGTCCCCCAAAGTGCTGGGATTATAGGCATGAGTCACTGCGCCTGGCCAAAGGGCAAGATTCTTTACCAGCGACTAACAGAAGAGCTGCATCTATTATTGCTGCACCATTCAGCATAGTAGCCATCAAAATATGGTGGCCAGGACAGCCAGCAAAGGAAACATGCCTGACTAATTTGAAGTTCCCTTTAGTCCCTGTAATGTCTGTAGGAAACTCATTGGGTGTACTACTCCCACAGGATCTGTAACATTCTGGTCAAGGGCACCGTGGGTAATCAAGTTTATAAATCTTAGCATATTCAAGCTTGATTATAATATTTCTTTCTAGTTCATTTTTGAGCCTGATGGTGTGAACTCCAGAAACAGTTTGACAACTGTGAATTTTCCAGGAGCTACATGATCATTTTTACCTATATCAGTTGTGGTTTGATAACTTCATGTGAAAGTGGTGTCATCTTGGTAACATCAAAGGTGGCGAGATAACTGACGTGAAAGATACGGTTGCTCAGAGTCACTCCAGCCTTGCCACCGACCATCTTGCCCAGAGTGAAGAGCTTCTTTAAACATTCCTTGTAGGCAGGTTCAGTGTTGACAAGTTTGCTAAGTTTTTATTTGTCTGGGAAATACTTTAATTCTCCATTTTGAAAAAAGAGTGATTGGGGAGGGTGTATATTATTTTTAATTGGCAGGGTTTTTTTTCATCAGAGCTTTGAATATATTATTTCATTCTCTCCTGACCTGTAAGGTTTCTGTTGAGAAATCCACTGACAGCCTTAGAGTTTTCCTTAAATTTACAAGTTATGGTTCTCTTGTTACTTTCAAATTTTTCTCTTTGTCCTTGACTTTTGACAAGTTAATTATGTCTCTGTATAGTCTTCTTTGGGTAATTCTGCTTGGGGACCTTTGTGCTTCATTAACTTAGAGGTCCATTTTCCTTACCAAATTTGGGAAATTTTTTGGCCATTATTACTTTAAATAAATTTTCTGTCCCTTTTTCTCTTTTTCCTTCTTGAATATTCACAATGCATATATTGGTGTGTTTCATGGGTGGCCCATAAGTGCCATAGGCTTTTTTCACTTGTTTTTTCATCATCGTTATATTATTATTATTTTGAATTAGAGTCTCACTCTGTCAACCAGGCTGGAGTGCAGGGGCATGCTCACGGCCACCACAGCCTCAACCTGCTGGGCCAGGCGATTCTTCCACCTTAGCCTTCCAAGAAGCTAGAACTACAGGCGCATGCTACCACACCTGGCTATTTTTGATTTATTGTAGAGACACGGTCTCACCAAGTTGCCCAGGCTGGTCTTGAACTCCTGAGTTCAGGCAATCCTCTCACCTCAGCCTACCAAAGTGCTGCCACTGCTCCTGGCCTTTTTTTCATTATTTTTAATTTTTTTCTTTTCTGATTGGATAATTTCAAGCTATTTGTCTTTGAGTATGCAGATTTTATCTTCTTCTTGATTAAGTCTGCTGTTGAAATGTTGCATTTTAAAAATTTCATTTATTCTGCCATTCAGATACAGAATATGTTTTAAAATGATTTTTATATCGTAGCTGAATTTCTTGTTTGGTCATGTATTTTTTTTGGGGGGGGGTGTTGTTGTTTATCTAGGTTCTCTTTCAGATTGCTGAGTTTCCTTAAAAACCATTATTTTAGATTCTTTCTCAAGCAATTTGTAGGCCTTTATTTCTTTAGAGGTCAGTTACTGGAAAATTATAGTGTTCCTTTTGTGGTATTATGCTTCCTTCATTTTTTTGTGTGTCTTAGAGTCTTGAATTGATGTCTGCACATTTGAGGGAGAGTTTCCTCTTCCAGACTTTACAGACTGGCTTCAGTGAGGAGAGACCTTCACCTATGAGTGAGTGTAAGGGCACAGGCTGTGTGAAGTGCTGGTAGGTACTGCTTAAAGTTGGTGCAGTAACAATTCTGGCTTCGGGTAGGGTACAGAAGCATAGTCTCCACTGAACTTCATCACCTGAGTTGAGTATCAGCAAAGACTGTGGGGGGTCCTTGGTGGCCAAGGCTACTGGTGTCCACAAAGGTAGTGAGGGTTATTGAGGTCCTAGGTAGCAACACATTTCAGGCTCTCCTCTTCTTCCACGAAGAAAAGCCATGGCCAAGGGGTCTCTTCTTGTTGCTAGATCTGGAATTTGGATGTACACACAGCAACACCGCTGGGTCTGAGGCAGACACAATTACCATGGTGGTGGTGCTGGTTTTTGAGGTGCAGATGTACATGGAGTGACCAAGAACCAGTATTTGGGGCCTTGGAGGGTGCATGGAATGGCCATGATGTCTGGGTCTGGAGTACAGGCACACTCACTATAGCAATGGCTCTGGTATTTGAGATGCAAGTATGCACTGCGCAGTGAAGAAGCTGGGTCCAGGGTGTACATATGATTATGGGTAGAGCTAGTATCCCTGGGGAGGGGGCACAAGGTACAGTCATGGCTCAGGTGAGGAGGGGGCAGGGCTCAGCTGCTGAAGCTTGGGAAAAATACCCAGTGGTACTCTTTCTCTGATAGGAGCCCACTGGCAGTCGCTTTTCTGGAGGGACACTACAGTTGCTGCTTGAAGAAGGGCACATCCTCATGGTCTCTGGGCCACTCTATCAACTTGGTTCCTCATAAATGAAGACTGTGGGAGACTTTGGTGGAGAAAGCTGAGGGACTGATAAGGGTTTCTGGGGTTGTCCTGCTTACTTTTATTCTATCAGGAGAAGGTCATGTTTAGGAGATTCCTATTAGTGCCATGCTATGCATGATTGGAGGATGGGGTGATGAAGCTTTTAGCTTATGACAATTTTCTGTGTGGGCATCCTCATCTATGCTCTACAGCATTTTTGTAGCTTCTTTATTATTCTAGAGCTTTCCCAGAGCTATTCTTTTCAGCATGTAGTTGTTTGTTTGCTGCTTTTGTGGGTGGGATGAACCCTGGGTCCTCTCACTCTGCCACCTTGCTGATGTTACTTCTTTACAACTTTTTTATTTTGCCATTTCCTCTCTGTTCCATGCCCTGGGCACACCCAGGATATGGAGAGTTGCCTGCTCCATGGCCATGTAAAGGAATAATACAACAGAGCAAGCCCTTTGCTAACAGGCCATGAGGAAACTTTAGACGGCTGCTGAATCCAGGCTGTTCCTTCCTACTCTCTCCCATCACTTTGCCCCAAGGAAAGCAGACCTGGAAAAAGGAACAGGAAAAGGTGTTAGAGGGAAGCTTACTGGGCTAATGGAAGGACCTTACTGGACAGCTTGATGGCAAAAACAGTGGACAGCTTGAGGTAAAAGCACTGCCTCTCTGCTCTAGGAGTTTTCCCACCCACTCCAAACTCACAGGAGGAACAGTCACTGACACTTTATTGTTCTCTCCTCCTGCCAAGTATCCAGGTTGGGAAAGATGTGTGCACTGGAAAAATATAAGGAGATATTTGCGAAACACAACAAAATAAAGCATAGTTAATGAACCAAAAAAGGATAAAAACATAAACATAATTTATATTGAATAACTCTATGAATGATGAGGTGAATCAGTCCCAGATTAGTTTGTCCCAAGCAAATATCCATGCTCATTGACTGAAAAAATTGTCCATACTTATGAATATAAGGAAAGACTTAAGGGAAGAGTTAGGTTTCTATAAGGACTAATGTCCTCAGATATTTTCAGTATCTGTGTAGCTCCCCAATGGAGATTTTGGAAGTTTTCAGTTCCATGTGCTCAGGATAATGTTGCAAATTTCTGTTATGTGTTCTGATTGTACTCAATTCATTTTAAAACTTTCAGATAAGGCGATCCTATATGATATATACATGCATTGCTTATGTTTAATGCTTCCATCAATGCTACCAATGACATTTGTCAACATATTATTAACAATACAGTTAAATAGTGTAACTATAATTGATGAGTTAGGACATAGAACTACTTCTTTACAAGCAAACACAGAACATTCTCAAAAATTAGACATTAACTAAGCCACAAAGAAATCCTCAATAATATCCAAAATATAAACATCACATAGACTATGCGCTTTTTTTTAAATTTTATTTTTATTTTTTATTTTTTTTTTGAGTTGGAGTCTCACTCTGTCGCCCAGACTGGAGTGCAGTGGCCGCTCCCAGCCACCGCAGCCTCAACCTGCTGGGCTCCAGCAATCCTTCCGCCTCAGCCTTCCAAGTAGCTGGAACTACAGGCGCGTGCTACCATGCCCGACTAATTTTTTGATTTATTGTAGAGATGAGGTCTTGCTTGCCCAGACGGGTCTCGAACCCTCGGGCTCAGGCAATCCACTCACCTCAGCCTCCCAAGGCGCGGGATTACAGGCTGAGCCACTGAGCCTGGCTAGACTATGCTTTTAAATTATGGCATAAGAAAATGCTGGAAACTAGTATATAATACCATTATATACAGGGATAGTCATTATATAGAGGGTCAAGACAAGTTAACAAGCACTTAGAATTTTAAAAAATTCAACATGTCAAAGTGAACTAGAGAAAAATCACACACACACACACACAAACTAAATGTAGTCCTTTAAAATATTACAAAAATTGATGAATTTTTGGCAAAACTGATCAGAAAAAGAGTAAAATAAAACAACAAAAGATAAGAATTAAGTAGTGGTATTTACTTCAGAAAGAACAATAATCAACTAACAACTAAAAGGATATTATGAACAACCATACGCTACTACACTTGGAAATTCAAAGAAATGGATTTTTTTTTGAAAAAACATGATTTCAATATTTCAGTAAAAAGAAACTGAAAAAAATCAGTGCACTGTATTTTACAATTTCAGAGCATTCAAGAAATAATAATAACAACACTCAACTCTGTGTAACACATGTGCCAAGCACTGTGTGAAGTCCTTCATATACAATAATACATTTCTTTTCAACAATTCTAAGAATTAGGTGTTATTAACATTCCCATTTTACAAATAGGAAGCTAGAGGCACAACTTGGCAAGATGTTGCTCAAGGTCACACAGTCAATATGAAACATAGCAGCAATACTGCAGGAGATCTAGTTTCAGAGGCATCTCCTTAAGTACATAATATTGTCTTTCTAACATGGAATATTTTATTTTATTGATTTTTAAAATGCAGTTTTTCACTTTTTATTTTTTTATTTTTTGAGCTGGAGTCTCACTCTGTCACCCAGGCTGGAGTGCAGTGGTACACTCACAGCTACCCCAGCGTCGACCAGCTGGACTCCAGCGACCCCCTCTGCCTCAGTCTTCCAAATAGCTGGAACTACAGGCACGTGCTACCACACCCAGCTAGTTTTTTATTTATTGTAGAGACGAAGTCTAACCAAGTTGCCCAGGCTGGTCTTGAATCTGTGGACTCGGGCAATCCACTCACCTCAGCCTCCTAAAGTGCTGGGATTACAGGCTGAGCCACCGAGCCCAGGCAGTTTTTCACATTTTAGCATCTCTAAAATCAGAATACATCTTAACAATTGATGACACGAGTTTCTTCCTCTTGGCCTGGTACATTTTTTACATACATTAAAACTTATGATTTATTCCCAGTGTGATGAACAGAAAATAAAAAAGCAACTACTTCAGTAACAAATTATTTGAGGAAGGACTTTGAGTCCTGGTTGTTTCCAAAACTCTTTTGTTGAGACTTTCTAGTATGATCACAAAATTTGAGCATCAAAATTTGCAGAAAAATTATCAGCATCCTAGAGGAAACCACAGAAGTGGGAAATGTTGCATCACCAATGCTTTCTTAACATGGTATTCAATATTGTGTGAGAAACATGAACATTGATGATTCAGTCAAAGCTAAATCACATGTATTTCTAAATAAGGTTAAAAGAATATTTAAAAATATATACTATGGGATAAGGAGTTTATTGTGTCCATGGCTTAATTAACAGTGTTTTTGTTTTCACAGTGTAAATTACTTGTACATATTGTAATTTTTATCTTAGATATAATGAGATATGGTAATATTCAAAGACTTTAATTCACATGATAGCTTTCACCAGATGTCTATTATCCTTTTATTTTCTTTAGTACTTAGGGGCTCATCTCTTGCTCCTCCCTATCTGCCTCTCCACTCAATTCTAAGCTGGATATACAGCAGTCAACTAAAGACTGTATTTCCCAGCACCCCTTTAAGTTAGATGAGACCATGTGAATTTCTGGTTATGATCTGTGACAGAAGTGATAGCACTAATTCTAGGCTGCAGTAAGGGGAAGAGTCAACTTTCTCATATTTTTTTTCTCCCTTTCATGCTGGCTGAAATGTAGCTCAGATAGCCACCTGAGGTTGTGAGATGGAAGCTTCATTTTGAATCTGTGAAACCACAGAGAGAAGGAGTCACTCTGTTCCTTATGATTAATTAGTAAGTATTAAAAGAAACCTAACTAAAGACTTCAGAGTTTTGACTGCTAGAAAAAGTGAAGCCCTTTTTTCCCTAGAAGTCCAGATTTTATCTAGGCTTTATGTTAAATAGAGCCTATACAACATGAAATTTAATATTAAAAGCATAAATTTAAAAAGCCAAAAAATATATTTTCAAAGACTTTTCTAAAAATATATTATTTGCAACTTTGCTTACACAGAAAACAGAAAGAGGGTGAAATCACAGCCACTGAATTAGTACTTAAATAAAAACACAATAGTTTGCCCTTGTATATTTCCCAGATTAAATTATGGCAACTTAAAAAAGTCTAGTGTTACTATTCACAATAGCAAAAGTGGACCGGCTAAAGAAAATGTGGTACATACAAGATGGAGTACTATACAGTCGTAAAGAAGAACAAAATCATGTCCTCTGCAGCAACCTGGAAACCATCATTCTAAGTGAACCATCACAGAAACAAAAAGCTGAATACAGGCCATTGTTTTGTTAAGCACTGGCCAGGCTATATGTTTTTTGAGCTATGGTTAGGCCATGTTTTCCTAAGCTTTGACCCCCAACCCTACCTTGGAGAGGTGAATCTTCTCTCTCTCTCTCTCTAATTTACTTTCTAATTAAACTATATTTTCAAACTAAAAACAAAACAATCCAAAAAAAGTATGAACCACATGTTCTTCCTCATAATTGGGTCCTAAACATTGGGTACACAAACACAGAGACAAGAACAGCAAATGCTGCGCACTGCTAAAGAAGGGAGGGAAAGAGGAAAGGAGGAAGGAGAAGGGGCACAAAACCATCCATTGTGTACGAAGTCCGCTACCAGCAGGAGAGAGGGCTCGCTAGAAGCCCAAACCTCGCTTTCATGCTATTTACTTATGTAGCAAAGACTTACATGTATCCCACAACTCTTAAAAAAAAAAAAAAGTCTGGTGATTTGTCAAAAATTTGGGAGTGCTGGGTACAGTAGCTCAAGCCTGTAATCCTAGCACTTAGGGAGGCCGAGGTGAGGGGGCTGCCTGAGCCCACGGGTTCAAGAACAGCCTGGGCCACTTGGAAAGACCTCAACTCTACAAAAAAAAAAAAAAAAAAAAAAAAAATTAAGCAGGCGTGGTAGCGTGCCTGTAGTTTACAGCTACTTGGAAGGCTGAGTGGAAGGATCACCGGAGCCCAGCAGGTCGGCGCTGGGGTGGCTGTAAGCATGCCACTGCACTCCAACCTGGTTGAAGGAGTGAGACTCCAACTCAGAAAAAAAAAAAAAGAGGGCAGAAGAAATACTCTAATATGAAACCTTTCTCATTATAGGTACAATTTGTTATTAAATTTGACAGAGTTGTGTATAGCAGCAGCTAGAACTGGAACTTAATAAAACATGCCTTACTTTAGCTTAATACTTTTATAGTTTTAAAAATAGAGTCTTTTCATTCTCCCTTTCCTCCAAAGAAAGCATGTTATTTTATAGCATATCTTCAGCAAATAGGATGTAAGATTTTACAAAAGAGATTATCTTGGCAAAATCAGTTGGGGCATTTCCGAGTTCTCACATGGAATTGAATAAATTTCCAAGAGAGATGACCTTTTCATTTGAAGTCAGCTATTTGGCTAATATGACAAATTAAAGAATGAAGAATTACATAAAAAACACATGAAGCCTCATAGGCATAACTCTACTAATCTATTATGAAATGCCAGGGAATTACTTTGTACCTTAGACTCATTATTTTATTAAAAGAATATATTTTTATTTGCTTCAAAAAAGGTATGCTTTAAAGCATACATTGTAATAGTTTCATAGAAAAATATAAGCATATTTCCATACTTACACGTTTTAGGTATAATATTAATATGAGCTATGATAATATTATTATTCCTCATAATTGGAAAATAAAACTGGGACTGGTTCTAGGTACTTTGCATTCATTTACTGTAACATTTTTAGCTAACAATTTAGTGAGATATTGTACCACTTTCAAGATGAGAAAACCAAGCCTCGTAGAAATTTATCTGCATCATGACTTAGCAATACTAAACGAGAGAGATAGAATTTAAAATTGGGTCTGCCTGATGCCAAATGCAATCTCTTTCTTCCATATCATGATTCATGTTTTGACCAAATGACAAATATGGAAGATAAGAGGAATTTTAGTATATCTGGAGAAAGAATTCTACATTGAGCAAAATATTTGAGGATTATTAGTGAATAGACAAAATGTATCTATAACAGTGCATTAATGCTACCAGGATACAAGTTTTCTATACATTTGACTTTTCATGTTTTCTGGCTAAAATGATGGCAATCACTCACATAAATAAGATTATGTATATATTTTACTAATTACATTTTTTTCTTTTGGGCTTTAGATGTCTTCTGAATAAGTGCTTTTATTTATGTGTTTACACAAACGCACACATCGATATTAAAATAACAGACAATGCTACTCATCTTCTGGAATTGAAAAGACAGTACATTATATGAGAAAGAGAGCAATAAAATATCTGTGTGGACTTAGTTTTATTATAAAAGGACATTTCTTCAAAGATAGTTCAAACTATACCTTGGGATAAAGGACATAACTGAAAGCTAATATATCTATATTATAACAGGACAACCAGTTTAAAACAATTTGACGCTCATTGAGTACATTCAAATGAGTTTTTAAGATTATGAAATCTGCCTTGTCTTGCCAAGGACAAATGAATGGCCTGATACTCAACCAACTGTGTTGTTTCATATAAAAATTAATACCCCTCCTCCTAAATTATTAGCTTATACAATTGAAGAGAGTGTTTTGGCAGAAATTAAGTGAGGTTCCAGATTTTTTCTCTCTGCATCCTTATTGATAATCACAACCACTTCTAATAATTGGAACACTCTTACAAATAAATATCATAGTTTCATAGGTATATATCTAGGTTTTAAAAAATCTATGCTTTTCTGGTTTCAATATTATGTGGAAAAAATATATCAAGGGATTCTGATGTTCATCAGGTATTTTCAAATATTAATGATTCTACTGTTCATAATTCTTCAGAAAATATTGTCATACCCTATAAATTATACTTTTTCCTTTATATCAAGATAAGAAAAATATTCTTCTCTTCTATCCTCTCCAATCATGAGCAACCACTAATCATTGTACTGTCTTCACAGTTTCTCATTTCCAGAATATAATATAATTGGGATCTTACAGTATTAGCTTTTTAAAATTGGCTTCTTTCATTTGGTAATATGCATTTAAGGTTTATCTATATCTTTTCATAGCTTGGTAGTTCATTTATTTTTAGTGCTGAATAATATTCCATTTCCTCAATGTACTTCAGTTATTTATCCATTCACCTACTGAAGGACATCTTGCTTGCTTCCAAGTTTTGGCAATTATGAATAAAGCAGATGTAAACATTCATGCGAAGGTTTTTGTGTGGACATAAGTTTTCAATTCCTTTGGGTAAATACCAGAGAACATGTTTGCTGGATCAAATGGTAAAAATATGTTTAGCTTTCTAAGAAACTGCCAAACTGTTTTCCAAGGTGATTATACCAGTTTGCATTCCCACCAGCAATGAATGACAGTTAATGTTACTCTATATTACCACCACTGTTTGTTTTGTTTTTTGTCATTCTAAAAGGTATATGGTAGTGTCCCACTTTGGTTTTTAAAATTTCGATTTCTCCTTCAAATATTTCCATACCAAAAGTCAATCTTTTCAAATGATCCAACGTATAGTAAATCAAAATTAAAGCCATACGAAAATTTAAACTGTTATCAAATATTTAAGTCTAAGATAAGGTCAGGTGTCAAATGGTCTCAGGTTTTTAGCGTACAGATAACTCTTTTCCAGAGAAACAGAATGATTAAAAGTACAGCTGGTAAAACCATTCAACCTAAGTCTGAATAGTACATGTACCATGTGTAGTCATGTGAACTTAGGCAATCAACCACAGGAGCCAAAATAACTCTCAGTGGCCAAAGTTGGAACAACATGAGCAAGTAAATAAACAAATAAGGTACAAAATAAATATTCATGAGGCCATACTATATAAATAAATAAATAAATAAATAAATAAATAAAGGAGGCATGTATAAAAATCTCCTTCATAGAACATTTCCAAATTATTTATGTGGATAGTCTGTCCTCAAGAAGCTGGAGCATAAATCCCTGCTCCTAAAGTGATAGATGCACATAGTTACTTCCTTTAAAAGGGTACAGTATAGGAAGAAAGGGAGAGAGAATAACTTTACAGTGGAGAACTAAGAAACAATACCTCAGTCAAGTGATAAAAGTTACCATCCACAGTGATATCATGTCACTAGTATGTACCCTTGATGGGATGGCATTTTACCTCTGTTGTCGTCCTCCAAAAACATATAACCCCAGTGCAATCATGAGAAAAACATCAGACA
The DNA here is from genome assembly GCA_963574415.1 of Tarsius wallacei. Lineage (NCBI taxonomy): Eukaryota > Metazoa > Chordata > Mammalia > Primates > Tarsiidae > Tarsius > Tarsius wallacei. Next base: position 2,687 of record CAUYQG010121427.1, on the reverse strand, counting down.
AATCACAATGGAGAGACACTCTATGAGACATCTGACAGTACTTCTCAAAACTGCCATGGATGTAAAAAGGAAAGTCTAAGTAATGGTAACAACCAAGAGGAGCCTAAGGAAAGATACTAATATAGTAACCTGAACAAGAAAAGGTTATTAGGTAAACACTAAGAAAATATGAATAAAATATGGTCTTTTGTTAATAATAATGTATCAGTATTAGTTCATTAATCATCATAAATTTATCATTCTAGTGTAAAATGATAATAATATGGAAACTTGATACAGAGTATGTGGGTACTCTCCTTATTTTCTTTTCAATTAAACTGCCTAAACACTCTAATTCAAAGTCACAAATTATTATATTGGATAAAAACTTTACCAACAATACATTGTTGATATGCACCCACTTTACACAGAAGAACAAAGTTAAATTGAAAATAAAAAATAGAAAAAGAAACAACAAACATAAGGGATGAGAAATCTTGGTTGGCTGTATTAATATCAATTTAAGGATAAGGATATTTTAATATCAGAGAACATAGATTTTAAAAATAAAAATCAAAGAGGTATGTTTCATAATAATAAAGGCATTCATTCAACATGAAGACAAAACAATTTTAAATTTCTATGTACCTAATATCATAGTTTAAACTATATAAAGCAAAAACACTGACAAAATTTAATAGGAAACTTAACAGCTAAATCTTTTGAAACACCTTATCAGTAACTGATAGAAGAGGTAAACAAAATATGTATGACTACAAAAGATTTGAAAAATGTATTAACTAACTTTATCTCTCTTCCTCTCTATTAATATATGTCTATATCTCTCTTCATTTCTATATCTTTCTATGCCAAATAATATATATTCTTTTCAAATATTCATGGAAATATAAATCAAGCCATTTATTTATTGTTTGTTTGTTTATTTATTTGAGTGGAAGTCTCACTCTGTTGCCCAGGCTGGAGTGCAGTGGCACAATCACGGCTCACTGCAGCCTAGAGTTGCTGGGCTCAAACGATCCTTTTGCCTCAGTCTTCCAAGTAGCCAGAACTACAGGCGTGGAACACCCCCCCGGGCTAATTTTTTAATTTATTGTAGAGAAGTTGAAGTCTCGCCAAGTTGCTCAGGATGACTTCGAACCACTGACTTTAGGCAGTCTTCTAGCCTCTGCCTCCCAAAGTGCTGTGATTACAGGTGTTAGACACTGCACCTGGCTAAATCAAGCCTTAAGAAACCCCAAAGGTTTTGAGTTACACAATACATGTTCTCTGACCAGGCTGGAATTAAGCTAAATATGAATACAGAAAGGTATCTAGAAAAATTCCAAATACCTTAAAACTAAACAACACAATACTTGAATAGAAACCTCAAAGAAAAAGGCGTCCAAATAGCTAAGAAGCATATAAAAAGGTGCTCAACTCACACTCCTGTGCAAATCAAAACCACACGATCGGCTAACTTACTCCAACTTCAATTTCTTTCTTTTTTTTTCTCTTTTTCGGAGTTAGGGGTCTCACTCCGTTGCCCAGGCTGGAGTGCAGTGGCATGATCACAGCCTCCACCTCCTGGCTCAGACATCCTTCCTCCTCAGGTTCCCGAACAGCTGAGACTATAGGCATACGCCACCTCGCCCACCTAAATTTTTTTATTTTGTTTTATTTTTGTAGAGATGAGGTCTCACTATGTTGCCCAGGCTGGTCTCCAACTCCTGGGCTCAAGCAATCCTCTCACCTCGCCTCCCAAAGAGCTGGGATTACAGGCATGAGCCACCGCGCCCAATCCCCTACCCCAACTTCTAAAATGCAAAATAGCCAACAAAAACAAGAGTTGGCAAGAATGAATTTACATTTTTGACATGTGTCAACATCTGCTGAAGTTAAATCTCTGTTCATCTAATAACCCTCTCAGTTTCACTTTACTAAATAACCACGAGAAATGTATGTATATGGTCATTAAGACAGGCATAATCGCAGTCGGAAAGTACCTCTAATCAGGAACAGAAATGAATAAAAGCTGCTGGCAGAGTAAGAGGAGTCACGGGAGGGAGAAGAAGCCACCAGTAGAAGCCCAGGTTCAGACCACGTGATTCTAACGAGCGACGTCACCGCAGCACCAGCACCACAGAGCGCTGAGCATTCTGGTCAAGGCGACACGGAGTCTCCTTTGACCTCTGCCTCATCCGGTGCGCCGAGAGTTCTTCCGTGTAGGACGCCCTGGGGTATTACTTCCTTCCTGAAAAGAAGGGTCGCTTCCACTTGCTGACTAGACAGACGTAATTGCAAAGTTCTCTCAAGGGGCGGTGGCCGCTCTGCAGAAATGGAGAGCGAAAAGCAGCAACTGCTCCAGGAAGAGCACAAGCTGAAGAAGATAGCCAGAATGGGCTTTAATGCATCTTCCATGCTACGAAAAAGGCAGCTAGGTTTTCTTAATGCCACCAATTACTGCCGTTTAGGCCACGAGCTGCGCGTGAGCTGCATGCAGAGCAAAAAGGTCCAAATTCAGAGCCTGGACCCCTTCACTTGGGCAGACCACCAATTTAACTTCATACTGGCAGATACCAACAGTGATCGGCTCTTTACAGTGAGCAGTGTCAATGGCGGAAGCACCAAGTACAATATCATCACCCTGCAAGGTCTGCAAACCCCTGAGCTCAAGGTGCACATGCACAAAAACCTCTACTTCTCCAACC